>SKCR01008880.1:0-79932 GCA_019454045.1 Zanthoxylum bungeanum | reverse complement strand
GCTTGTAAAATACTCCAAATGAAAGCTTTGAAAGACATATACCAACTTCACTTTTGGTATATCAAATTAATTGATTTTGGAAATCATTTACACAATCTTTCATTCTCTCTCTCATTACCGAAAATATAAGCAAGTTTTCTCTCCCAATTTTCTTCTTCATTACCGAAAATTTGAAGGAAGAAAGTGAAGGATTTTTGTTGCAAAAATTCTCGAAGAGCTATCACTCATCAAGAATTATATAAAGGTGTTAGGGAAACCTACCTGAGAGCTTGGAAAATCAAAAATAAAGCTTGGAGCTTTTGCATCACCTTGGCCGAGAACCTTGGAGCATCTTGGAGAAATTTTTATTGATCAACGGATCCATAAACCGATCAATGTAAGTGTGTTTCTGCCACTCTTCTTTTTTATTCATTCACATTTCTATGTTTATTTGATCTTGGGAATAAACCTAGAAACCCAACATAAATACCTTACTAGACTAAATCATGCTCGAACACAAGGTTGGATGAGACGAAATATTTGTGTCACGCAAGTGGTACGTGGAGTTGCCGCAAGAGAGAACACATATTATGTTCATCCGAAAATCATATCATACACCAATGCACAATACTCATGCGAAATAAAGTAAGAAAATAAATAAAAATAAAGGAGAATAAATAAAAAAGGGTGCCCTCAGGTCTAACCTTTTAAGTCGTCTCTTGGAAGTGCGTTCGCGGTCGTCGGAAGGGTTGATGCTCTGCAACCTTTCCGGTTTACTGGTTCGTTGTTTTCCTTTGCTGTTTGGCTGCTTCGGGCTACTATTTTACTCGGTTTCACTGCTGTTTTTGTTGTATTTTATGGTCGTTGGGTTTAGTTACTGTTTGCGGTAATTTGGGGACTGTTTTGGGTTATTTTGGGACTGTTTTATGGACTGTTTCGGGGGCTATTTTAGGGACTATTTTGCGGTATTTTGAGAGGGTTGTGTGGGCTGTTTTACGGTAGTTAGGACTCAGTTTTAGGGTGCAGTTTCGGTGGTTATTTAATCGATTTGGGGTACAGTCTTGTTTGTTTATTCGGTCGGTTAGTGGGGACGCGTGGGTTCTTTGAGTGGGCTGGCTGAGTGCGTTTTTGTTTCTTGGTTGAGGGTCTTCGGTCAGGGGGTGAGGCAGTGTGACAGTGCTGCTAGGGGATGCGTGAAGGGCTGGTTTACGTCTCTGGATCGTGGGCTGCTTGAGGGTTAAGTTGTGTGATGCGTGGTTGTTTGATTGTGAGTCGGTGTCAGGTGTGTGTGTCATTTGGGCGAGAGAGGGAGGGTTGTTTGTAAGGGGTTTTGTGCGGCAATGTAGGGAAATTTTATGGTATTCCACTTTATTTTATCTTGTTCGTCTATTATTCACATTTTACATTCCGCCATTTACTTTCCATACGTTATTTGTTTGTGTATTGATGATATAGTGTGCATGGGCAAATCAAGTTGGATTAAAGGTCCTCCGCTTCGAGGGATGAAAAGCCTAAGGGCTACCTTTGCCACGATGTTTTGCCGCGCCGGACGAAGTATGTTTGATTGAATGTGAGATATGTTTAATCGGACATACGGAGTTCCACATTATTGTCTCATTCATTTGTATGCATTGTAATATAATGCGCATGGGCTAACTAGGGTGGATTAAAGGTCCTCTATTCGAGGGAAATGCCTGAAGGCTACCTTTACCACAATATTTTACCGCGCCTTTTATTATGTCATTTACCATTTCCATATCATTGCTTTATTTACGCATGCATTGCATTCTAGTGCGCATGGGCTAACTAGGGTGGATTAAAGGTCCTTTATTCTAGGGAAATACCTAAAGGCTACCTTTACCACGATGTTTTACCACACCAGATAATGTACACTCGATTGAACGTGAAATGTGTTCAATCGGGCATACAAGGTCCCATATTATTTATTTGTTTATTCATGTATTGATAATTTAATGCGCATGGGCTAGCTAGGGTGGATTAAAGGTCCTCTATTCGAGGGAAATGCCTAAAGGCTACCTTTACCACGATGTTTTGCCGCGCCGGATGAAGTGCACTCGATTGAATGTGAAATGTGTTCAATCGGGCACACGAGGTCCTATATTGTGTATTTATTTATCCATGCATGTGTTTGTGTCATTTCAGATGCCATTTTGGTAATTCCATTCGAACGCATTTCTGAACGCTACACGAACGTATGCATTCTTTCTCAGTCCATTCGAACGTGTTTACGAACGCTACTCGAATGCGCATGCATTTTTTTTTATCATACATCAGGTCTTATCCTATTCAAACGCGTTCTCGAACGTTATACAAACGCGAACATTTTATTCACCGTTCGAACGCGTTTTCAAACGCTACATGAACGCACATACAATGAACAGGTTCCTTTTCATCACATTTCATGCATGTTCGCTTCTTAGTAATTTCTTTTGCATTACATAATTAATCATATCATTTCATTATTGACACTTTTACTATTATCATTTATTTATATTCCCGCATTTATCTACTTAATGTGTTCGTGTGCTTGCCTTTATTTCACTTACTTCTATGTATGCAAACTTAGATATGAGCTTTATTTTCATGCATGTGAACTTAGATATAGAATACTCTTGGAAATATATGTTGCGTAGATCCGATTAAATTATTGCACAAATCATTTCATTACAAGTGGCATAAGTAAGGGACCATTTCGAGCCCAACGGTTTGAGGTCTTCCCTTGCGAGGGGTGAGTGCGGCCTTAAATCATTTTCCCGGTTCACAACGGGTGGCGACTCCATTTTTATTTCTCCAGTGTAGTCCCCCGTGGGCTACTCCGTACTCCCAACTAGGCTGCGAGCCTGGAACAGCGTCGTCGATTTCTGTGTCCTACATATACTATGATGGAAAAATTGAAGGACATTCATCGATCTCACCTTAGATCGCAAAGGTATGAATTGCGGAAAAAGCTCTTTCGCTCTCGAATGTCAGAGGGTACATCTGTTGAGCACCATGTGTCGCAGATGATTGCTAACATTGAACACCTGGGTCAGCTAGGCATAACCTTTGAGGCTAAGACTTCTATAGATTTGATTTTGCAGTCTCTTCCTGTCAGCTGGAGCGGGTTCATCATGAACTACAATATGATAAACCAAGACCATACTCTTGGAGAGCTGATGACAATGCTGCGTGAAGCAGAAAAAGAGCTATTGAAGGGCAAAAAGCGCGAGGCGCACTTCGCTTCAACATCTCAGTCTCCGAGGGCTTGGCCCAAGGCAACTGGAGGTGTAAAGAAGAAGAAGAAGAAGAAGAAGGACAATGCCAATTCGTCCAAGTCTTCTGGGAAGGCAAAGGACAAATCCCAAGATGTATGCCTGTAGTGTGGCAAACGGGATCACTGGAAGCGTGACTGTCGTGAGTACAAGGCGCACATGAAGGAAATCAAAACGAGCAAGGCACCGGCTTCAGGTATGTTTGTTATAGAAATAAACATGTCTACTTCTACTTTTAAAAATTGGATTTTTTATTCTGGTTGTGGTACTCATATATGTACTGATGTGCAGAATCTGTGGATTAGCAGGAGACTGGCCTCTGGGGAGATTGACCTCTGCATTGGAAATGGGACTCGAGTCGCCGTTTTGGCCGTTGGGACTTATATTTTGGAACTGCCCTCGGGGCTTGTACTAAATCTTTCAGATTGTTATTATGTACCTAGTTTGACTAGGAATATTATATATGTATCTTTATTGGCTCAATGTGGCTATACTTTTGTTTTTAGAAACACTTGGTGTTTTATGTATAAAAATGATAAGGAGTTATGCAGTGCTGATATGAATAATAGTCTTTATATTTTGAATATAAATCAATCTTAAACATATAATGTAACAAACAAAAGGCTTAAATTAAGTAACAAACAAAAGGCTTAAATTAAGTAACAAAGATGAAACTTATATGTGGCATTGTCATCTGGGACACATTAACAAAACTCGCATATCCATACTTTCGAAGAGTTGGTACTTGGACGGATTTGATCCAAATTCATATGACGTCTGTGAATCTTGTTTATTAGGCAAAATGCCTAAAACACCTTTTAGCGGTAAAAGTGCATGTGCCATCGAACTGTTAGCCCTCATTCATAGTGACGTATGTGGGCGCATGTCTAGCCAGGCTAGAGGTGGATATGAATAATTCGTAACCTTTACGGATGATGCATCGCATTATGGTTATGTGTATCTTATGAGACACAAGTCGGAAACCTTTGAGAAATTCAAAGAGTTTCGACACAAAGTAGAAAAACAGACCGGCAAAAGTATTAAAACATTACGGTCGGACCATGGTGGAGAGTACTTAAGCAATGAGTTTCTTGATTATTTGAAAAAGTATGGTATTCTTTAACAGTGGACTCCTCCCGGAACACCTCAATTAAACGGTGTGTCCGAACGGAGAAACCAAACTTTGTTAGACATGGTAAGGTCGATGATTAGTCGCATAGAGCTACTTATTTCCTTATGGGGATATGCATTAAACAGTGCAATACTTATTTTGAATAAGGTTCCGTCAAAGTCTGTTTAACAGACTCCGTATGAGATATGTACAGGAAAGAAACCGGGTTTCTCATTCTTGAAGATTTGGGGATGCTGGGTATACGTTAAACGTTTGGATGGTACCAAACTTGAACCAAATCAGATAAGTGCCTATTTGTAAGTGGGAGGAAAGTATAACTCGATGAAAATCGGAGTGATACTGTTCCTGGCACAGAATTCTTAACGGAACATGAACAGTTCATCAGGGATGAGACTGTACCACAATCTTTGAATACACAAGAACCGCATAGGTCGGAGAGAGTCAGAAAATAACCTGAGAGGTATGGGTTTCTGATCTCACCTCATGTGGATATTAATCTTATTGAGGAAGACGAACCGGCTACGTATGAGGAAGCGATACAAGGTATCGACTCCGGTTTATGGCAAGATGCCATCCGAAATGGATTCCATGTACATTAACCAAGTTTGGACACTGGTTGATGCACCAGAAGGCGTAAAGCCGATTGGTTGCAAATGGGTCTTCAAGAAGAAAACCGACATGGATGGCAATATACAAACGTACAAAACTAGGCTTGTAGCGAAAGGGTATCGTCAACGACATGCTGTCGATTACATTGAAACTTTTTCACATGTTGCCATGATCAAATCCATTCGGATAATGCTTGCTATTGCTGCATATTTCGATTACGAATTATGACAGATGGACGTCAAAACTACTTTCCTTAACGGAAACCTTTTAGAGGATGTTTATATGTAACAGTCTGACGGTTTTGTCGTACCAAAACATGCAGACAAGGTTTGTAAGTTAAATCGATCCATTTATGGATTGAAGCAAGCATCGCGTTCTTGGAACCAACGTTTTGATGAGATCATAAAAGAATATGATTTCATTCAAAAAGAGGATGATCCTTGTGTATATAAGAAGGTTAGTGGGAGCGCACTTCCATTCATTGTACTTTACGTTGATGATGTATTACTTATTGGCAATGACATTCCCATGCTACAATCGGTGAAAGCTTGGCTTTCTTTAAAATTCTCCATGAAAGATCTGGGAGAAGCAGCATTTATTCTGGGAATAAAGATCTACCGAAATAGATCTAGAAAGCTGCTTGGACACTCCCAGAGCATGTACATTGACAAAGTGTTGAAGAGATTCAACATGGAACAGTCTAAGATGGGACTGTTGCCAGTGTCACATGGTGTCACTCTATCTAAGGACATGTGTCCTAAAACTCAAGATGAGAGAGACAATATGAGTCGGATCCCGTTCGCCTCGGCATTCGGATCGATCATATATGCCATGATATGTACGCGACCTGATGTTTCGTATGCTTTGAGCATGTGTAGTCGCTATCAGGAAGATCCAGGTGATGGTCACTGGATGGCGGTTAAGAACATCCTTAAGTATCTGAGAAAAACGAAGGATGCTTTCTTAATCTATGGAGATGGAGAACTTGAGGTAACCGGGTTTACCGATGTAAGTTCCAAACTGATAAAGATGACTGTAAGTCGCAATCTGGGTACATATTTTGTTTGAACAACGGAGCAGTAAGCTGGAAATCTTCCAAGCAATAGACTGTTGCCAATTCAACAACAAAAGCGGAATATATTGCTGCCGCTGAAGCATCAAAAGAGGCAGTTTGGATCCTGAAATTCCTAATTGGATTAGGAGTAGTTCTGTTAGCAGCTGTGCCCGTTCCATTGTATTGTGACAATAACGGGGCTATAACGCAGGCTAAGGAACCGCGGTCTCATCAACGATCCAAGCATGTTCTTCGACGTTTCCATCTGATTCGTGAGATCATACATCGTGGTGATGTGAAGATCGAGAAGGTCGCATCAGAAGCAATATTGTAGATCCGCTGACGAAAGTTATTCCTCAGCAAAAGTTTCAGCGACATGTACATGTTCAGGTGTTAGATGCTTGAGTGACTGGCTATAGGCCAAGTGGGAGATTGTTGGACAATTAAGACCCATAGCGTCACTATTTGTAAAAGATATTGTGGTTTTTGTACAAATTAACTGTGTGACAATGGAAATTGATATTTTATCATTTTGTAATTTGATTACTTGGAAATTGCTATTTTATCAAAGAGGAGCTTGGAGCCACTTCCAAAGGAGCAAAAATTTTATTGTCTACACATCCATCTAACCGTTCAATGTGAGTATATTTCTGCTATATTCCTTTGAGTATTCACACATGTTTCATGCTTATATGTTCTTGGAAATGATCTTAGAGACCTAACAGGTATTGCAGAACGAATGTATCACAATATAAATTATGTTGAACATGTACACACTCATGAAGTGACCTTGGGGGACGATTGATACTCTTCGAAGTTCCTATACCGAATTGTAAGATGTTTCACTACTGGAGAACCTACAGTTTTTGGCTCGTAACGTTCTCATAAAACTCTGATTTCTATGAATTATATATCGTCGGAAAGCTGAGATCGAGACCTATAACTTTCTCGTGTTGAACATTTTTCCAAAATCGGAGGCATCCATGGGACCTTGAAGATAAAGGAAACACACAAAGAAGAGGTATGGCCTTTGACCCAAATTTTGAATTTTGGATTTGTGATGATAAAATAATAGATGAATGATAGAAGAATATTAGAAATTGCTTTTAGTAGCATGAAATGTGTGGGAATTGAGTGAAATCCCTAAATTTTAGGTTAGTGAAGAATATGAGATTAAAGTGATGAAATGGTATTAAAGTGATGAAATGGGTTTAATCTTATGGATTATATAAGATAGATTAAAAATTGAGTTGTTGATGAATTGGTGGTTTAATAGATATAAAATTGAGTGTAAGATGATGTATTGTGTATTTGTTTTTAGTATGGAAGTGTTGGTATGGAGTGGATTTTGATGTTTTGAGCCTTGGATGAATTTAGAGAAGCAAAACAGAATCCTGGAAACCCAGGTCGCGTAGTGACGCTGAAGAACTTTGCATCGCGATGCAAGAGGAAAATGACAACATGCTTTTGGACGTTGTGCGTCGCGACGCGAGGCACAAAATTTCCAGAATCAGTTTTAAACCCCCCCCCCAATTCTGCCCTATCGTGTTAGAGACAACCCTTAGGGTCTTGTATCAGTTTGTAAACTTATCCTATATCAAATTATGATCATTATAAGCCTCGTGTATATAATATATGGATGTATCTTTAAGCATTATGAAGTATCGATGATTATTTTTCTATGTTGATGCTAATTAAGTTCCCGATCATAGGTTATCCACAGGAACCGTAATCTCCTTCGACAAGGGATCTAGTGCCAGCCAGATTCCAAAACAGTGAGTGGACATTCTTCTTTTCAACTAATTTTTATTTTGTTTTAGTCTTACATTTTACGCTTTAGGGCGTTAGAAGATTTTCTTTACAGTTATTTTCATATAAAGTTATGTTTGAGAAAGTAAATGCTTTTCAGAAAACATTGTGTACAGTTTTGAGACTCAAGTATGATTTTTTGTTTTTCGGGACATGGGGGAAAAACCCACCCTAGTTTGTAACTTATACAGAGACGAAATTGACGGACATAGAACATGTGCACATGTAGAGGAATGGGGGGACGGCGATACGTAACGCCCCTAGACCCGAGTTTCAGAGCTTGGGTGGTAGCATAGACCCGCACCCCCAGTTCTAGTTTTGTGGCTTGGGGGACGGCGATACGTAACGCCCCAAGACCACCAGTTTCAGAGACAGTAGTGGCATGATTTGGGGGACGATGATTGATGAGCGGAGAATATAACAATATTTACCGCCCCTTTTACCTAATATTTTGTTTAGTTTCTCAGGTTTGATGAATGTTTTGATGTGTTTTAGTTTATTTTACAGATAAAATAAAATAAAGATTTAATGGAATCAATCCGGACGAAATATGGAACAAATAAGGGCAAAACTTGGACTTGAAATTTTGATTTTGGAGATTGGAAACTTGAAATGGCGTTCTAACGAAGTACAATTTCGGAAATTCTAACTTTGCACAATTGTCGTATTTTGGCCATAACGTTTTACTCCGATATCGGATTGAGGTGATTCAAGTTCCAGATTAAAAAAGACTCAAAGCTATACAACTTTGAAGTTCATAATAATTTCGAATTCTGAAGTTTCCATGACCGATATGGATAAAACATCCGGAAGTGTGTTATGTATAATTACTTAAGTCATTTTCAAAATTAAAAAAAAATAAAAAAATAAAAATTTTCAAACTTCCACCAAACATGCTTTCATGTTTGGTGGAGGATTTGGTGCCATGTTTGATGCCATGTTTGGTGCCATGTTTGGTGGAGCAATTGGTGGAGAAATTGGTGGAAGCCTTTAGATTTGCCTATAAATACCAAGCTAAACTTTGTAAATTTTCCATGTATTCTTTGGAGGAATTTCTCCATGAAAACCTAAAGGAAAGTGTCTTGTGTATTTATTTAAGCTTTCTTGTATTTTCTTTTTATTTAATTAATAAAATTTTGTGTGTTTTCATTTACAACATGAGTAGGTAATCTCATTCTGCTATGGTGAAAATGTGAGACTATTAATATAATAAATTAGATTAATCTCCTTTATTTTAATTAAAATTTGGATTAATTATTTACCGCCTATATGGTCGGTTTAGGTTACAACCTTATTTATCGCCTATATGGTCGGTTTTACATTTCAGACGTAGTATCCACCTATATGGTCGGTTTAGGTAATAACCTTGTTACCGCCTATATGGTCGGTTGGATTTAATTTAGACAAATGGAATTATCACCTTTATGGTCTGGTTAAATATAATTAATTAATCGGTAAATATTGACAATAAGAGAGATTTCTAATTTTGAAATATTAAAAGTGAATCCTCTAACCCCAACATTTTCTTTATTGTTTTATTTAGGTTTTTAATTTCCAGCTTTTACTTTATGTCTTTTATTTTATTTAGGCTTTTACTAGCCTTAGATATGTGTTGTAACTAAGTCCGTTATCCGGGGTTGTGATGATTTCCAATATCACTAGTTTATAAGGGGTTATTTTACGGTTTGGGTAATATAAAGGTTTATTTATTGAGTCTTAGTCTTAATGCTTCTTGTTAACTGGCCATTAATAAGATTGATCTGGTAAACTTAAAATAAACATGGAAAAGGAATTTTAGGTTTAAACCTTAGACTCAATAACCCACGATCTTCCTTGACGATAGATAACTCTTTAATAGATTTCCTTACAGGATATGAATATATATGTCGGGCGGGGGTAGCCATAATTGGAACTTAATCTTAATGAATTCAGGTAACTTGGTTGACATAAGAATATTATTAATTGGGTTATACTGGATATTTGTATCTGACCATCGGAAGAGGCTTTTACATATTTTCGTGTTCCAGGTTAATAAACCAATATATTTCATAAACGTAAGATAATCACTTCATCTTTTAAAGATATTGGAATGATTCAAAACCCTGGATAGTTTCATAATATTGAATTTTCATCAATTTACTTTCGTGAAATTTTATCTACTTGTTTTAAGTTTAAAGTCACCATCCAATCAAACAATCAATCCATTAGATACATGTAATAATTTGGCTTCATAAATTAATAGCTTAGGTATTAAGTCCTCGTGGGATCGATACTTTTTATACTACTTAAACGATACGTGCGCTTGCGTTATACGCGTGTGATTACGCCGGTCACCGATACATAAGGCCCCAAAGTCATGGATTTGCACTACTGCCTACAGTTAGGCGTATGGGGGGACGACGATACGTAACGCCCTCATACGTCAAGATTTTCAGAGCAGTTCACAATGATCAGATTTTCAGTAAACCGTTTTTCAGAAAATCAGATTTTCAGAAATAGTTTTCAGAAACCAAAGTTTCAAAAGCAGTTTTCAGAAAGACTAGTATTATAAAAGAGATTTTAGATGAATTTTTCAGAGAAAGAGTTTATGATCTTGATTTCAGAACTAAATGATTTTATTGTAGCATTTCAATTTTATAGTCCACTCACTTAGATCGTACAGCGATCTAACCCCCCACTCCCAGTTTTCTGTTCTTGTAGGTACTCTCAGAGGACAAGCTCAGGAGGACAAATACTGATGCAGACACTAGGGATGGAGTCCACCAGTACCAGTCAGAGTCAAGTATGAGTCTTGGATTAGTTATTGTTTGTGTGTAGTCAATGTAAAAATAATTGTTACTAAGTATAGTAATTAATATTGAGTTGTTTTATGTGTTTTTGAGTTGGGCTACGGTCTCATACAAAATATAGTCAAATAGAGAAAAGTGTATTAGTATATGTTATGGTTAGCTAGTCAGAGGCTTATGGGGTTAGTACTACTATCCTGTGCCGGTGACATCTCCTAGATCGGGGATGTTACACACACTTTGTAATTATGTATTAAAATGTTTAATATATAGTTTTTATATTAATGATTAGTAGATAATCATTTAATATAGGATTTGATTTTTAAATTAAATTTGATTTAAATGAAAATCATATATGTAATTTATATCATGATATAAGTTACATGTTAAATTTTAATTTCAAATTAAATGATACTTGATATTTTATTTAATTTTTGAAATTAATAATTTTATAGTGACAAAAAGGCCCTTGGCCAAATAATTATATTTATATTAGGGTTAGGGTTAATTTTGTATAAGTATTTTTTAACCTAAACCCTAAATATACATACAAAGGTTTTCTCTTCACATGAAAACCCTAGCCACCTTCTCATATTTTCAATGAAATTGTAAAAGAGAGAATTGAGGGAAAAATGGTGGAAAATTTTCTCAAGAAAATTTTTCTTCAAGTGAGTTACCTGAGCCCGCTCTCACTAATTTTTTGATGGTGATTTGTAACACGAAAAATTGAGTAGTGGATCCGATTCTTGATACACACTCACGACAAAATGCAACCATCGTCAAAGTCATGCAATATGCGCATATGATCAAATGCAATGGCAAGTTATGGCTGATCATAAATCACATGCAATGCGCATGTGATCAGAGGCAATAGCAACTTATGGCTGATCATAAATCTCATGCAAATGCATATTTTATTTAATAATTTTTCACAAGCCATATTATTCGCATGTAAATGTTATTTTATAATTTGTCACTGCTTGTATATTGTTGTGTGTAATGATGGAAGCCGAATGGTCACAACGGCTTACACATGCAAAATTGAGTTGCTTATGATTCATTTGTGACGCACAGCAGCAACATCTGTGAACAAGGCAGTGCACACGGGCTGTTCAGTTTCGTGTAAATCTGTCCAGATTTTGGCTGCTGGAGTGGGGCTGTTCGGGGGTGGTTTCGGGTTGATAAAAACAATGTCAAAGGTCAGATTCAGTTTTTTTGGGGGAAATGATAGAAAATTTTTAAGGTTGATCTCGGATTCTCAAGCCGCTTGCGCTGCGTTTGAGAAAAAGTTATCTCCAATTGGCATCAAGAACGAGGTTGAAAGTATTCTGACTCTTCTCTTTTATTTTAATTATGTAATAATTATGGTTAGTTTATTTTTACTGTATGAGATGCATGAAAAATTAAATTTTATTTGTCATAAGAGTGCGCATAAAAAATGATTAATTTTTATGAGATAAAATAAATTCATGTGATGATGTTTATTTATTTTAAATGCATTGGTCGTAAATTATTCTGATTTTTTGGTGTTATTAGTGTTTTTGGGAATATAAGGCCATTTTAGGAATTAATTACAAATGTTGTATTTAATTTTACTATGTAACTAATGGAGCACATTGCCAATGAGGACACTAAGATAGTAATTGAGCAATGTTTGGTGAATGTGGATCGTGGTTGTGGAAAGTTTTGGTAAGCATAGGCATGGTGAGTTCGACGGCGACGTGTGGAGGTGATTATCACACGAAAGCCTGTCTTACGAGCCAAAGTGCTAATGTGGTCCGTAGTGAGCATGCGACTACTTGAAGCATTATATCCATATATTGCGAATGTTACTACTCGAAGAGAAAAATTTTCGCAGGACAATCCATGGAGTGAAGAGTTGAAGACCAATGAATGTCTTGGGTATTTTGTGTATTAATAAGATTAATATAGAAAATCAAAAAGCCCAATCAATGCATTAGTTTTGTTATATGTATGTTTACAATTCAAATGGTTTGAAAAACATGTCATATAGTATAGGATGCCCACTCATGTATTATAATATGTCATGACATTTAATGCATGTTGATTTAATCTAAGCATAAAAGTTATGCAAATTTTTAAAATAGTTAAATTTAGATTAATACATGCTAATAAATTAAATGGTTTAATTTAAATAAGTTTAAAATTTAGTAATTCGCAAAAAGACAATTAGTATGAGACTAGTTATTTATTTTTGTATATATGATGGAAACTCGAATATAAATTCAATAGCCGATTTCGAATGGCAGTAATATGGTCTGTACTCGGGATACAACTCCATGTACCAAATAAAAAATAACATAAGTCACCTATATCTAATTAAATAGTTTAATTAAATAATTGCCTAAATCCAAATTTTATTTTAAACTTAAAATTATGAACTAAAAATTTTAAGAGTTAAAATTGAAATAGCTCACTAAAAATAATACTTAATTAAAGTATTTAATTAAGTTATATTATTATATATTAGTTTAGACTAATAAATATTAGTGAACAAAAAAAATTTAGTGTTAAAATTTGAAAATATTACTAATCATCAACTAGTATTAATTAGGTTATATTTTTAGTTGCACATAATCTAAACAAATTAAATACTAGTGGAATAGAAACCTTAAATTATAAAATAGTGAGTGGGAGAGGGATGTATGACAATATATCCCGCGATCTCTGTTGTTAGTCCGAAAACGTGAGATTCAAAATGAGCCTCAAGACGGCTTTATTTTCGCCGGTCAATATCAGATTTTGGATTCCGAGAGGATATAAACTCTAGATGTATTTGGTGAACTGACCTACTTTACGATGACACTTCACTAGTTAAGTCTAAGGGTTCCGAAACAACGGGTTATACTCACAAAGGAATGATTAAAAGGTTAATCATTATTCATTGATCAAATCAAACGGTGTTTGGTTAATATAGCAATGTGAGTTATTCCTACATATATTAATCAATTGAGATTGTCTCGATCTATCATGTAAATACTTGACCTACCCTACGACAGCACTTATTTGTGGGATGATTGATTTTCATGGCATAGTAATTATTTTTTTATGTTTCTGATTCATTTTACATGGTCCATGCATCATGTTTAATTTTATGCCAAAATGCTTGGGATGATTTTAATATGCGATAAATGAAATTTTTGAATGCATGTTTATTTTAAAATTTATCAGCCATTTTTTCTAATATTTCCATACTTGCTAACGACAAATATACGAGAGAAAGTTATGTTAAAAGAAAATTAACATGAAAGTTGTCTTGGTCTTTTGAAGACCTTAAATTTGTCCTGAAAATTGAATGTCTTCCAGAGCCAAGCTGTATATGATACTCACCAAATGTGGGTACGACCAATGAGAAGATCCAATGTTGCTTGCTAGCAGGGATGTCTGATATTCTTTTTGCAAAGCATGAACCAATGGCTATAACATCTATGATGATGGAGTCATTACAAGACATGTTCAGGTATCATTCGGGGCAGTAATATCATGAAGCCTTAGTATTAATGATGACCACGAAGATAAAAAAAGTGACATACATCCAAAAGAATATCTTAAGGATGATGATCCACTTCAATGCGGTCACCCCATAGCTAGTGACCATGATAATAGGATCTTTTTCGAAGAGTTTCCTGCAGTTTGAGAGCAACTATGTTATTAACAAGTTGATTTTCACTCTTACATAATTACTAAATGAGCTCACCTTTTTGGAGTCCATGCTAATGGATCCTCGTAAGCCTAGTCGAGAGGCAAGTGTGCCGAGTCTTTCAAAACTACAAAAAAAATAGAAAGAAACACTATTAATGCTAAGGGTACAACTACTTGATACATGGAAAGACCTTGCTAAAGGTAACTTTACCATGAGAGTCAGGACGAGGGATGCTGTTTTCGTAAAAATAGTGGAAGTTACCAGTTTTTAATTTTTAAATAAAAGTTATTTGAATTTAAATAAAGTGTTGTTTTTTCTGTTTTGTTGTAGAAATTTGATTTCTGTTTCAAAACTATTGCATGATGGTTTTTCCATTTTATTTAATAATAATAGTTATTTGACCGGCATAAACACACATGTATAACGCAAGCACACGTATCGTTCAAGTAGTATAAAAATATCGATCCCACGAGGACTTAATATCTAATCTATTAATTTTATGAGGTCAAATGATTACTAGTATCTAACAGGTTGATTGATTGATTTGAACTGGTGACGATTCTAAATTTAAAAGCAAGTAAATAAAATTGTCGAAAATAGGTTTTAAGAAAATTCAATATTAAAAACTATCTAGGGTTGTGATTTCTTTTGATATCATTTTAAAGATGAAGTGATTATCTTAAAGTTGGGTAATATATTGATTTATTAACCTGGAACACTAAATTATGTGTAAGCCTCTGTCGATGGTCAGACACAAATACCAAGTTTAACCCAATTGAACCATATGTCTATGTCAACCAAATTATCTGGATTCATTAAGTTTAAGTTCCAATTATGGCTACCCCCGCCCGACAGGTATATTCCTATCCTGTAAGGAAATCTATTAAAGGGTTATCTATCCTCAAGGAAGATCGTGGGCTATTGAGTTTAAGGCTGAAACCTAAAATCCCTATGTCTAGTTCATTTTAGATTTACCAGATCAATTTTATTAATGGCCAGTTAATGAAAAAGCATTAAGATTAAGACTCAATAAATAAATATTTATATTACCCAAGCTATAATCTAACCCCTTATAAAACGGTGATATTAAAAGTCATCACAACCCCAGATAACTAATTTAGTTACAACACATAACTAGGGCTAGTAAAAACTTGAAAATAAAAGACATAAAGTAAAAATGCGGTAAGTAAATACTGAAAAGTAAATTACAATAAAATAAAATGCTAAGGTAAAAGGAATTACTTTTACTACTACTAATTTAGATATCTCCCATAAAATAATATATAAACTTGTGATAATATTACCAACCGACCAATCTGGCGGTATCCTGATTAAGTCAAATTAAGTCCAACCGGCCATTAAGGCGGTAATATTTGTCCATAAACCAGCCATAAAGACGGAACCAAAATTAAATTACCAACCGACCAATCTGGCGGTATCCTTGATTAGTCAGGTTTAAACCAGATTAAAATTAAATTACCAACCGACCAATATAGCGGTATCCTTTTTAAGTCAAATTTTAAATAGTGAATATATTATTTTTAAGGGAGATTAATCTAAATAGCATTAGTAAAAGAATTACCTTTCACCCTAGCTGGGGAAGTTACCTCCTTATGGTAAATAGTAAAAACTGTAAAAAGTAAAAAACAAGTAAATTACTATTATTACAAAACGTAATTAAAATTAATTACAAAACTAAAAAAAACTAAAAATTAAAAGAAAGTAGAGAGAGAAACTCTCTCTTTAGATAGAATATAAGAGAGAGAGTGGTACAATGAATTCTGAAATTTGAAGCTCTATTTATAGGCCCCGGTAGGCTTCCAGCGTCGCGACGCCAAGGCCTCTGGCGTCGCTACGCCAGCTTTTGTCGATGTGGCACGCTCTGGTTCACCGGTTTGCAGATTCTGGATAAGCTGATAAGATGACACATGGCGAGGTGGTTGGGCTTCAATTATTGTGACACGTGGCGGCTTCTGATTGGTCGATGAGATTCTTATCCGCCACGTGTCAGATAAGGATTAGATACTCAATGATTGATGCTGACGTGGCGGTGACGTGGCGATGATGTGGCGGTGACGTGGCGACACGTAGGAAAGAGACTGTCGGCACCGTAGGATGATGACACGTGGCACTTCCTGATTGGCTTATGATGATGTGGCACGACACGTGGCAATGTTGACTTGTTGACTTGCTGACGTGGCTGATGACATGGAGACACGTAGGATGCCATGTGGCACACGTGGCGATGATGACTGTCGGCACCGTAGGAAGCTGACACGTGGCACGACGTACGTTAGCAGATCGACTGTGATGGTGACACGTGGCACTGCGCACGTTAGCAAAGTCAAACTTTTCTCAGATTCTGATTTGTGGACCCGGCGCACGTTAGCACTGTTCGACGCATGTTAGGCGTCGCGACGCTGAAGGTCTTGGCGTCGCGACGCGGACAATTTACTGAAATGTCCTTTTTTGTCCAATTTTCACTGTTTTGGCCCAAATCACCTCCAGAATGTCCTGAAACTTTAGTTATCTACAAAATAACACAAAACACATCAAAATATTCACAAAACTCAAGAAACTATACAAAATATTAGGTTAAATGAGTGGGAAATAGTGATAGATTTACCACTCATCATTATTATTTCAAAATGGATTACCAATATGCACATGAAACTATGAAATAACTTGTATGTGTTAAGATTGTTAACACATAACTCACTGCTCAATACTGAGATGTTTAAGGTTGAAAAACCCAAAACTAAATGGCAAAATATTTCTCACGATAACATATATAAGTGGCATCTTGGACTTGGCCATATTAGCCTTGACAGGAAAAATAAATTAGAAGAAAGACAACAACTTACTAGTCTATAAGTCTAGTCTAGAAGGTAATATGACCAACAGACCTTTTATTGGAAAATATCTAAGAGCCAATTAATCACTGAGTGGTTATGAATATTTCATCATATTTATTGACGATTATTCTAGATATGTGCATGTTTGCCTAAAGCAGCATAAATAAGGTACATTTGAAAAGTTCAAAGAGTATTGTGCTAAGGTTGTGCATGTGGATGTAGATTGGATCCATTCCACCGAACCACGTTAAACCCTCTTCGTGTCTGTATGTTTTTCATTTTTTCTAAGTTTGCCTTTGGTCCCCAAACCAAATAAATTCACAGTTGAGAGAGGATTGTTCGAGGATTGATTTTCCCGAATTACCCCTGGAGTGAAAATTAGCCATCAACAGTTGGCCCCGTCTGTGGGACAGTACTAAAAGCAGTAAACACATTGAGACAATGGCAGGACACGAGAACCACAGATCTTCAGAGGATTCACTGACAAAGTGGATGGAGAAAATGGAAGAAACCATTCGGAATGAAATGGGAGAAGCTCGAAATGAAAGGGAAGCAACCCAGGACTTCATGAAGGCTATGATGGGGAAACTAGAAAGATTTGAAGATAAAAATGGAGAAAGAGGGGGAACATGCCCAACCAAAGAAATGAGGAGATTGTAAGGGGAAAAAGGCTCGCAGTGGTAGATGGGGTCGATGAAAATGGTAAGAGAAGTGCCAATGGGGTGAGATCTGTAGTCACTGCTGGAGCTTTACCAGTAGGGGAGTTATGGGAAGAAGAGGAAGGGAGGCTGACTCCGGAGTCTTCCAGCATTAGTCATGCTTCGCGGAGAGTGACCTGGGACGGTATCCAGGGGAAGGACATAAAGTCCCCCGCTATGGAGGATATCGTGCCAGGAGTGGAAGACGCTGGGAAACCCGAGATCGGGAGCATGACAGCTCCGAGAACCTAATGAAGAGCTGGTTTCAGAATGAGATGAAAAAATGAGAAGAAAATATAAAAGACGGACCAAATGGTGACAAGACATGTGGACAACGTCCTCTTTCACGGAGGATATTTTAGCGATGAGATTTCCAAGAAGATTCATTATGCCCCCATGAATGTTTACAAAGTCAGCATGGACCCCAAGTCTCATGTTGAGAAGTTTATTTTGTTGATGGAAATTCAGGGAATAGACAGAGAAGCCATCTGCAAAGTATTCTATTTAACCTTGGGCGGGTCAGCCAGTTTTTGGTTCAGGAACTTGACCCCGAGAAGTATCAATAGCTTCAAGCAATTGAGGAAATCATTTGTACGACACTTCAAATGAGCGTCTGTGCCTAGGAAAATGATAGGGTCATTAAGGATGATGAAGTAGATGGATGACAAGCCCCTTAAAAGCTTTATTGACAAGTATCATAGCCTGGTGCTTGAGGTTGAAGCATACGAGTCCCCGGAGGCCTTGGAAAGTTTTAAGGAAACTCTTAGGGTCGGGAGATTGTGGTCCGAACTGAGGATCCAAGAGACATCAGATTATGCTGTGACATTGGAGTAGGCAAGGAAGTTTGTGCTAATGGAGGAAGATGAGAAGATTGCTTGAGGCGAGGGCACCCATAGGACCAAAGTACTCAGGCCAGATAGTCAGCGGGATTTAGGTTAGGCAGAGATGTGGGGAGACCAGTCCCGAGGTAAAAGGAGCTCAGGTCGATGCCTCAGAATAATCAAGTTCAAAATAGGAGGTTGTCTGTCCAGGTCAACCATGTCGCCGGGGGGATAGTATACACCCCACTGAACGGATCTCTGGCCTAGATAATTCATGAAATCCAGGATAAAAGTTTATTGACTAAGTCCGACCTAAGGAGGTTCCCGATTGAGAAAGAAAATCACAGAGCTTATTATTTGCACCATAATTCCACGAATGGATGTAGAGACCTGTGGGAGCAAGTAGAAAACTCAGTAAAAATGGCTATTTGGATGAGTATATAGACCAAGTAGCAACGAAGGTCGATCAGCGCTGATAGTGAATGCTGTCAGACCGGGTACTTGGAAGCTGAGGTGCCGATGTGATATTTTAAATAGAAAGGGTAAAGTGGGTTTTAGACCATATTATTGATGGTGGTTTTTAGACCCCCAAGAAATTAGAATCCCAAGGAAGTGTAAATGGGTTTTACACCGAGATGTCAAACAGAGGAGCCTGAATCCGAGGTGGTCAGGTCCGATGTGATCAGGTCAGAATGAAGATCGGCCTAGCATCAAACTCTTAGAGCAGCTCAGAATTTAGAGCCTCATGTTAGAATGAGGATCGACTCAGCAGATCATACCCGACTTGATGAGAAGATGTTCAGAGAAGCGAATGGGAAGCAAGGCCTCGGGACCGACCTGACCTGGTAACTCAACAGTACAGGATGTTGTTTCATTTGCCCGACCTGGTTAAACGGGTCGGGGTAGTAGCTTTATGATCAAATCAAGATGACATAGGCCCTATATGGGGAGTTGCACCTTCCAAAGAGGTCTGACGTGATCAGAGCAGGTCACCGGCTTATCTTCTAGCACACACTATCAAATGAGAGTTGATAGGTTACAGGCTGGCTTTATGAGGTAGCGTGTAACAGTGGCCAAAAGTGGCGTGGTTTAATGAGATGTCAGGTGGAAGAGCTACTTTTGGCAGAGCAGTTGGGGAAGAGAGCCCTCACATTAATGGTAGATTCACGTAGCTGAAATCGTAAGATTATTGTAACAGTAGATTTTGCCCTAGTATATAAAGGGATCGAGAATTCATTATAAAATGGGAGCTAATTCTATTTTCATACACAACTTGTAAAAAGATAGCAAAAGCTTAAGAGTAAGAGTGAGCTTGTAAGAAGTCGGTCAGATGAGCTTGAGATATAGGCAGGTCGGTCATACCCGACCACGTTATAAAAACTTCATTTTCCCTTGTGCCCGTGGATGTAGGTTGGATCCATTCTGCCGAACCACGTTAAACCCTCTGTCTTATCTGTATGTTTTCCATCTTTTGCTAAATTTTTCTTTGGTCCCCAAACCAAACAAATTCACAGTTGAGGGAGGATTGTTCGAGGAGTGATTTTCCTAAATTACCCCTGGAACGAAAATCAGTCGTTGACATATATTATTCGACTGTAAATGTTATTTTATAATTTATCACTACTTGTATACTGCTGCTGTGTGTGCAATGATGGAAGCCGAATGGTCACAACGACTTACACATGCAGAATTGAGTTGCTTATTATTCATTAGTGACGCACAGCAGCAACATTTGTGAACAAGGCAGTGCACGCAGGCTGTTTAGTTTCGTTTAAATCTGTCCAGTTGTGCATGTTAATGGGCTGGTCAGATTCATATTTTTCTGGGGAAATGACAGAAAATTGTTCAAGGTCGATCCCGGGTGCCTGATCTTTGACATAACTTCAGCGACACCAACGAGAAACTACGAGCAATGGTGTCCAACGAACAATGATGACTAGTGAGCAACAACAACCAGGAAGCTTGTAACGGTGACAATAATGGTAGAAGAATAGGCACAACAGCCGTTGGCTTTTATAGCGGAAATGTATAAGCCATAATTTTTGATGATGGAGATCATGTCACTCCACAAATTGAGTGGTGTCGCACCAAAATTATGGACAAGTTACTGCCTCGAATTTACATTATTAAGTGGCAAGCCACAACTAAGTATGTGTCATGCCACTCACCCAAGTTTATTGATGTATAGTTCTGTAATTGTCGAATCTTTATTGGATGCATTTGATAGAATCCCTTTAGAGTCCAAACCTAAATATTACATAAAAAACACTTCGATTCATTCACAACACTTGATTTAGCCAGTAAAATATGTAGTAAAAGGGCAGTAAATATAAATATATTGATTGTTCATCAGTTGCATGCACATAGAGATTAGAAAGAAGAAGAATGAGGGCTGAGTGACCTTATTCCCAAATAATCACATTTTTACTGATGGAAATTTTATTCGATAAAACTATCAGTAGACCTATGAGTATTTACTGATGGAAATTCCATCGATAAATATCAACGGAAATATTTCGTCGGTAAATTTGGTCGCTAATAAAAGGTGCCTTAATTTGGCACCACGTTTAGTGATGGAAAATTTTCGTTAGTAATCTGTCGCTAATATATCGTATCATAAATTGACATCTGATCTACTGACGGAATAATCAGTCTATGATTTGTGACAAATATCTATTGGTAAATCCATTGATAAAATTTAAATGCTAATTTTTTTAGCATTTTTTGAATCTATCGATAATTATCGATTGATGATATTCCGTCGCTATTTTAATAGTTTTGATAGTGCATATTCAGTGTCTTACATGAATCATTCAATATTCAATATTCAGGTCAAGATAAATTTTCATATTAAGTGTCGTACATGAATCATTCAATATTCAATATTCAGGTCAAGATAAATTTTCATCATTTGTATGTATTAAATGTAGGAATTTCCGCACGAAAGCTTCATGGGAAATCTTCTTGCATAACGAAAACGTACTTAGGCCCTCATACGTCAAGTTTTTCAAATACATATAAGATTTCAGATACCAGATTTTCAGAAAAAGAGTTTTTAGATATCAGATTTCCAGTAAAAGATTTTTTAGATATCAGATTTCTAGAAAACAGAATTTTCAGAGAACAGATTTTAGAAATGGTTTTCAGAAAGCAGATTTTAGAAAAGTTAATTTTTATATGAGAGATTTCAGAAAAAGTTTTTGAAAATAGTTGCCTTATAAAGAGATTTCTAGAACTTCTGTTTTAGAACCGAAATTTTTTATATCAATTCTTCAATTTATCATCCACTCACTTAGATCGTACATCGATCTAACCCCCCCCCCCCCCTCCAGTTTTCTGTGGTTACAGGATTTCTCGGAGGACGAGCTCGGGGGACTGATACTGATGCAGTCACTAGGGTATGGAGTCCATCAGTCCCAAATTCAGAGAGAGTGTGAGTCTAGTCAGTTCAAGTAAAAGTTATATAATAGTCATTGTTTGTAATAGTCGTTGTAAAGTAAATATAATTGAGTACACAGTCATTAATTTTGAGTTTGCGAGTTATGTATGGAGCTTGGGCAATGGTCCCACACTTAAGATATTTAAATAAAAGAAAAGAGAGTCTTATTATATGTTTATGGTATGAGAGTCAGATGCTCAGGGGGATAGTACGGCCTATCCCCTGCCAGTAGCATCTCCCGAACTAGGGATGTTACATACCTTCTATTATAAACCGCCCCTTACTTAGTTTTAGATGACTTAGTTTTTTTTTTGGATAAAATAAGTATATTAACAAAAAAATTAATTCCAAAAGCAAAGGGGCATACCCCAAACAACTAGAAAGGACATGCCCTCATAGTAAAAGGGCCAAAAGGTACAAACAGGCAATAACATCAAAAGATATCATCTGAAAAATGCAAGGAAAGGTGAAGCCATTTATTATCATAAGATGATTTCACCCTTCACAACAAACTAGCACACGTTCGAACAGAAAACACAATGTTAGTGAGAAGGGCATTGAAAGGGTGAGGATGCTCATCGTGAAAGGGAGCATTTCTCTCCCTCTAGATGTAGTAAACTGAAGCTGCAAACGAAATCCGAACAAGTAAATGACATAAGGAGCCACCGGTGTACTGATACATCCACTCAACAGTCTGCATCCAAACTCGAGAACTTCGATCTAACCCACACATAACCAACACAGTCATCCACACCCGCAAAGATAATGAGCACTGGAAGAAAAGATGATCTACGTCCTCCCCCGAACAACCACAAAGAACACATCTCGAGCATGTAGAGATACAGAAACTCATTAGTCTATCATGAGTACAAGGCCACCTTGAATAATCAACCAAAGTAGAAAAGAATGGTGCGGTATATCATTACGAAACCAAATAATTTGATACCAACGCACCAAATTTCCCTCGTCCTCATAACATTCCAAGTACTACTTACAGAAAACATACCTCTACAATCATCCTCCCAAATCAACTCATCCTCCCTCATACTAGAAGGATCCACAGTAAGGGACCGATCCAACTCAACAAGGGCAGTGGTTATAGCCAGAGGCCAACGCCAAGAAGATTATGTGATAATAGTGACTGTTGTAGCTATCATATCCAAGACAAAGTCATAAATGACCCTCTGACCCATTGTATCCACAATTGGACCCAGCGGATGCCAGTTATCAAACCACATCAAAGCCTTTTCACCATTCCCAATCCTAAATCTCATCCTCCGACGAGCCTAAGATCGAAATTCTAAAATCTTTCGCCAGTTCACGAACAATCTCCAAGATACGACACATCCCAAATACTCGGCCCACGCAATATGTAAGACTGAACTCAGCTCGACAAATAAGAGACCTGACCAGAACAAAGAAATCATAAATTCTTAACAATGACCGCTCTATTCCAAGTTTCCAAACTCTTAATTCCCAAACCCCATTCTTCTAAAGAAAAATAAACTCTACAACAAGCCACCTTCGCCCCTGAAGAAGTAAGCTCATTACCCTTCCAAAGAAAAGATCTCAGAGTCGTTTCTACCTTCCTAATAACTGTAGGAAACGCTTTCCTCGCGCAGCGGAAGCGACTTAGGCACCCGGGATCGACCTTGAAAATTTTTTCTGCCCTTCTCAATTTAATCCATAATTTCTCTGCCAAAAATTCCAGATCCAAACAGCCCACATATATTATTCTGCCGAATTCAAATTAGGCTGCGACCATTCATATCCCATGCATTATCATCAACCAGTCACGCACATCAACCATTGATCATGCGCCAAACATGTCTTGATCTACTTCACACAGGCGCTGATTTGCTTCACACAGGCGCTTTAGCCACGTCCATATCAGTTCCAAGTGCATGCGTGGCATGGACCAGCTCATGAGCCATGGTATGAGCACTTGCCTTAGCCAATCTCCATGCGTACTTGTTCTTTGTTTGCGCATGATCATATTCCAACATTAAGCCACGCATATATGCATATAATAAGCCACACGTGAATCATATATATATTGTGAATAAGCAGCACACATGCATATAAATAACATATAAATAAGCATGAGAATTATGATCAGCCAAAAGTTACTAGCCTTTGATCACGTTCAGACCATTGATCGATTTCCTTTGATGCATGCACTCAGTTGCCGTGAGTTTGTGTGATTGGATCAGATCTACCATTTAATCTTTCGAGCTATGTCTCGTAACCAACGGAAGGTAGGGTGGGCTACACTCACAAGATAAATCCCTAAACCTTTAGGAGATTCTTTCACACTTTATTTATTTTTCTTGTTTTTCTTTTCTCAACTATTGAGAGAGAATGAGGAAGAAGATGGAGGCTAGGGTTTTCAAGAATTAGAGTGACCAAAAAGAAAATCAAATTTTCTTTATATACTTAGGTCAAATTGTTTCCAAAACAAAACAATCACTCCCCCATCCAAAGCAAGAATCGGCCAAGGCTAAGATTTTTATTTAATTTTGTAACATCTAATATTTAATTACCATAATAAAAAGATGTTACAAAAATTAAATATGTCATTACATTTCAAAAAGGTGTAACATTCAAGTAAGATATTTAATTGCCAAAACAAATAAAATTCTTCCTTTTTTTTTCTCCAAAATCGGCAATGGCATATTTTTCTTTATTAATTTTGCAATATGTGATATTAACTTTCCATAAAGTCAAAGATGTTACAAGATCAAAAAGATTAATGCCATTATAGATTTGTAACTTCCAAAATTAAATCAAGGGTTTCCAAAACCAATAATTTAGAAATTACAATCTTAGCCTTATTAAATTATATCATATATATAATTTAATATTTTGTATTTAATAATCATCATATAATTATTAATACCATACATGAACTTTTAATATATCGTTTCAAGTGTGACAAATAATATTATTAATCATATTAATAATATTTATACATATGTAAGTATATAATTGGACTATCCAATTATACTAAATCCGCTATAGTATATTGAGCTAGCACGGGGACCAAATGGACCTACGGTTCCGAGCTCCAATAATCTCGAAATATTAATTAAGCTCTTAATTAAATATTCTGAATTATTAACTCCGGGTTATTCCACTAAAAACCCGAAGTTGCACTCTCGTTGTCGCAGATGATATATTAAGCCGAACCAAGTCGGTGTCCATCGATATAGTCATTAGATACGAATTGACCATTCACGAGTATCTCGTAATTAGAGTCGGGTCATAATGTCCGTTATACCCCTTTAATTATTTTTACCTTAAGTACCATTGATTCTCTAATGAACGATTTATTCATAGCTATTATGAATTTTAATCATTCTATTCGTAATAGAAAGACTTAAGCTCTCAAATCGTTCAAGCACCGAATCAACCCTTAAGAAAGATACTCCCCTACTTCTCGCAAGAAGGAGTGAACTCCATGTCTATGTAAAACGTTCCCAGCTACACAACAGACTATGCCCCCAAAGTACGTAGCTATTGGTCGGGACTACTACACCAACCTCACCTTTGTAAATCAAAGGACATAGCCTGCCATGCAGGAGTTCGTAGTACACTCAGGATTAAGATCAATCCATATATGACTATCTAGTATATCGAAATGACTTTCTTTGTTTAACGGATATTATAAAAATGTCATTTCCATCTGGGTCCAGTCCTATATGATCGCATCATGTCTCTACATGGAAGATCCCAGATCAAAATCGCCATACAAATATAGAATGGACCGCAGCTATAGATAAACAACAAACAAAGTACCTGTTTTGTTTGCTCTCTATGGACTATTTAAGATTACAAATTTCAGACTTAAATCCTCTTGTGTATGACACTAATACACTAAGTCTGAAGACACATAAGTAATCTAGGGTATTCAAGATGATATATAATATGCGAAAATTAAACAAACACTTTGATAAATGAATAATGCACGTTTTATTTCAAAACACATAAAACCGTTTACATCACATGTAGCTCCAGGGCATACATCCCAACAATCTCCCACTTGCACTAGAGCAAATGGGACATGTCACGTAATCCTAGACCGTCTAGGTGACCTTCAAACTCTTTAGCCGGCAAGGTCTTTGTTAACGGATCTTCCAGGTTCCTATGAATTTCCTCTTTATATGTTTTTCCCTATTGTGGCTTCTTGGTTCTTTGGAGTTTGCCACCGCACCACTATTATCGCAATAGAGTGTGTGTGGTCTATCCATATCTGGAACAACTTCCAGATCTCCCAAGAATTTACGGATCCAGACTACTTCCTTAGCTGCTTCACAAGCTGCTACATATTCAGCCTCCATGGTGGAGTCAGCAATGCGCCATACTATAGCCCCACCACCTAGGGTGAACACTGATCTATATGTAGATTTCCTAGAATCGACATCTCTCTGAAAATCAGATTCTGTATATCCCCTTCGGATCATATCCTCACTCGAATACACAAGCATATATTCTCTCGTTCTCTTAAGATACTTGAGAATGTGTTTCACATCCACCTAGTGATCCAATCCTGGGTTTGATTGAAACCTACTGACTACTCCCACTGCAAAACAGATGTTCGGTCTCGTGCATAACATAACATATATGAGACTACCAACTACTGAGGCGTATGGGATATGTCTCATTTCCTCAACATCTTGAGGTGTCTTAGGAGACTGT
Source organism: Zanthoxylum bungeanum (assembly GCA_019454045.1). Lineage (NCBI taxonomy): Eukaryota > Viridiplantae > Streptophyta > Magnoliopsida > Sapindales > Rutaceae > Zanthoxylum > Zanthoxylum bungeanum. The sequence goes on along the minus strand of SKCR01008880.1, from coordinate 53,116 downwards.
TCATTTGACAAATGAATTTCATGCCGATAAGGCAGATTGCCTTTCTTGGAATTCTGCATCCCAAATTGCACAATGATCTTGTCGATATAGGATCCCTGAGACATAGCTAACAGTCGTTTCTTGCGATCCCGAAGTATCTGAATCCCAAGAACATAATTGGCCTCTCCCAAATCTTTCATTTGGAATTGGTTAGCTAGCCAGGTTTTCACGTCTGATAATATCTTTACATCATTCCCAATAAGTAAAATATCATTGACGTATAAAACAAGAAAAAACCACCTTCTCGTCAATGACGCGCTTGTATACACAAGGCTCATCAACATTCTGCTCAAAGTCATAAGACTTGATCGTGGTATCAAATCTTATATTCCAAGATCGAGATGCTTGCTTGAGTCCATAAATGGACTTTTGCAGTTTGCAAACCTTTTACTCTTAACTTTGGGCGATGAACCTCTCTGGTTGTATCATATAGATACTCTCATCAATATTGTCATTCAAGAATGCAGTCTTGACATCCATTGCCAAATTTCATAATCATAATATGCGGCAATGGATAGAAGAGTGCTGATGGATTTAAGCATGGCTACTAGCGAGAAAGTTTCCTCATAGTCAACTCCCTCTTTCTGGGTATAACATTTAGCCACTAGTCTAGCCTTGAAGGTCTGTACCTTCCCGTATGATCCCCTCTTCCTCTTGTAGATCCCCCTGCAACCTATGGATTTTATCCCATTAGGTTGGTCTACAAGTTCCCAGACTGAGTTGGAGTACATGGACTTCATCTCTAGGTTCATGGCTTTGAGCCATTCCTCTTTGTCAGAATCATCCATTTCACTACAATAGGTCAATGGATCATCTAAACCATCACTGGATGCAACAACTTGTGCCTCTCCAACCCCAAGATAGCGATCAGGTTTTCGTACAACCCTCCCACTACGTCTAGGTGGTAGATCATTCTGATGAACTTGCATCTGACTCTCAGATGTCGAAGGTGCTATGTGTTTGTCAACTTTTGTTGACGGTGGAGTGCTGGTCGAACCAGTAAGTAACTCCTCGAGTAACACCTTACTCCGAGGTTTGAACTCCCTCATATAGTCCTCCTCTAGAAATGTGGCATTTGTTGATACAAATACTTTGTTATCATCATAACTATAGAAGAATACACCCCTAGTTTCCTTATGATAGCCTACAAATAGACACACCTGAGAACGTGGCTCCAACTTAGTAGTCTTATTCTTCAGCACATGTGCTGGACACCCCCATATGTGGAAAAATCGTAAACTAGTTTTACGACCATTCCACAACTCTAAGAGTCTTAGGAACAGACTTAGATGAAACTACATTAAGGATATGTATTCCGGTTTACAGTGCATATCCCCAGAATGAACTAGGTAGTGAGATATAACTAAACATAGATCTCATCATGTCTAATAGGGTCCGATTTCTCCTCTCTGCAACACCATTTTGCTATGGTGTTCCAGGCGCTGTGAGCTGGGATACTATCCCTTGCTCAACTGAGAATTCCTCGAAATCTCTGTCGAGGTATTCTCATCCACGATCCGATCGTAGAGTTTTGATTTACCTAATTGGTTCTCAACCTCAGCACGATACTCTTTGAACTTTTCAAAGGTATCTGATTTGTGATGCATTAGGTAAACATACCCATATCTAGAATAATCGTCAATGAATGTGACGAAGTATTCATAACCACCTCGGGCTCTTACACTCATCGGTCCGCAAACGTCCGAATGTATTAGCTCAAGTGGTTCACTGGCTCTTATACCTTTTCTAATAAAAGGTCTCTTGGTCATTTTTCTTTCTAAACGGGATTCGTAGACTGGTAAAGTTCTGAGCTTTAATTGGTTTAAGGCTCCGTTCTTTATCAATCTGTCTATCCGGTCAAGGCTGATATGACCAAGTCTAAGACGCCATAGATATGTGTCATCGTGAGAAATCTTTTGCCATTTAGTTTTAGGTTTCTCAACCTAAAATATTTCAGTATTGAGCAGTGGCTTATATGTTAACGGTCTTAACACATACAAGTTATCTTCTAGTTTCCTTAGCATATAGGTAATTCATTTATGAAATAAGAACAATTATTATTAGATAAATGATAACCATCATGCAATAGTTTTGAAACCTAAATAAAATTTCCATGACAAAACAAGAACAAACACAACTTTGTTTAAATTCAAATAACTTTTATTTGAACAAATTGAAAACTGATAACTCCCACTATTTTACTGAAACAACATCCCCTATCCTAACTATCATAGTAAAGTTACCTTCAGCAAGGTCTTTACGTATGTCAAGTAGCTATACCTTTAGCCTTCCAGTGTTATTCTTCTTTATCTTTGCAGATTTTGAAGACTCGACAATATTTTCCATACCATTGAGCTTACGAGGATCCATAAGTATGGACTCGTAGTGGGTGAGCTCATTAAGCAGTTGCGTTAAAGTAAAAGTTAATTTGTTCATAACATAGTTGTTTTTAAACTGCATGAAACTCTTCAGAAGAGTTTCCATAATCATGGTCATCTGGCTACGCTCGTCAATACGAGCTCCATGGATTTCAGCAGTGTTGAGATAGGTCATCATCCTCAAGACGTGCTCTCGAACTGATGTCTCATCCTTCATCCTAGCAGTCATCGCTGAGACCATGGCCTCATGGCGTTGATGCTCCGAAGGCTGCCCAAACATGCCCTGCAATGACTCCATCATCTGAGATGCTAGAGCCATAGGTTCATGCTTTGCAGCAAGAACCTCAGACATCCCTGCTAGCAAGTAGCAACGGGCTTTCTCATTTGCTGCGACCCATTTCTGGTAGGTATCGCGCAGAGCTTGGCCAGCATTTCTGGCCGGCTCGGGAGGAGTCTCCTCCGTCAGGACAAACTTTAGGTCTTCACAAACCAGGATAGCGTGCATGTTACTTTTCCACTTAACATAGTTTTCTCCCGTTAATTTATCATTTGAAAGTATGGAAATAATTGGAGAAACCATGGCTGAAAATAAAATAAACATGCATATAACATTCATTCATCGCATATTAAAATCATCAAATAATTTTGGCATAAAATTAAACATGATGCATGAACCATGAATAATGAATTAGAAACCTAAGGCAATTACTATGCCACGGAAATCTATCATTCCACAAGTAAGTGCCGTCGTAGGGTAGGTCAAGTACTTGCATGATAGATCGAGATAATCTCAGTCAATTTAATATATGCGGGAATAACTCTTATTCATATATTAAACAACCACCGTTTCATTGGATCAAGGAATTTTATCAACAGTTAATTATTTCTTTGTGAGTGTAACCCGTCGTTTCGGGATTCTTGGACTTAACGAGTGAAGTGCCGCCGTAGGGTAGGTCAATTCATAAGATACATCTAGAATCTCTATCATCTCGGAACCCAAACCTTATATTGACCCAAAATGGACATCATCTGTTGGGGGACGAAAGCAAAGCCGTCTCGAGGTGCCTTTTGAATCTCACATTTTTTTACTAACGAAGATCGCGGGATATACTGTCGTATATCCCTCTCCCACTCACTATTTTAAAAATAAGGTTTCTATCTATAAAATATCTAATATTTTATTTTAACTAGTGTGGATAAATTTATGGCGGCTAAATCATAGTTTTTATTTACACTAGTTTAACATAAGTAACCTAACCAATTTTAACTCTTAAAAATTGTATCACTAATATTCCATTAGTCTCTACTAATAGTTTTACTCAATTAAACTAATTTAATTAGAGTGGTATTAGTGAACTATTATATTTTAACTCTTAAAATACTAGAACACTAGTAAGTTTAAAATTTATGGAATTCTAAAAAAAGTCAAAATTTTAATTAAACATTTTAATAAATCTTAGTGCGTTATAAAATCCAATGATACGTGGAATTGTATCCCGAGTGCAGACCATATTACCGTCCATTCGGATTCGGCTAAGGAATTTATATCCGGGTTTCCATTCTATATAACAATGGAATTTACTATGCACCAAATAAGCCCAATATATTAGAATTCAAATCTTAAAGCATAAATCCAATTAATCTAATTAATTGATTTACATGCATATCATATTCTAATTTAAACATTTTAAATTACATAAAATCATATTTTTATGTCTATAATGATAATGCATCTAAAGCATGTAAATGCAAGAGTGAGCACCCTAAGCTATATTACATGTTATTCAACAATTCGAAATAAACATACATATAACATAAAAATTATTTTGCATTGACCGGGCTCTTATTTTTCCTATACTAATCTAATTAGTACATAAGATTCACCAAGGCATCCCTTGGTCTTCAAATCCCGCTTCAAAGTGGTGTTGGCTCCTTTTGCGACTTCGGTGCTCCAAATTACAAAAATTGAAATTTTACATTGAAAAATAAAATTACAACAAATGTAAACAATGGTCTTATGGCCTTACATCCCTAAAACAAAACCAACTACAAAAATAAGAGTCGGAAAAATTTACGACCAATGCAAAATTCATTCATCACATGAAATAACAAAAACATTCATCATATGAATATCATATTGTGCCCACTCATCTAAACATGCATATCATATTTATAACTCATAAAAATATATTAAAAACAAAAACTTTAAATGAAAAAGAGAAGGGTTAAGAACACTTTTCAACCTCGCTCTAATACCAATTGTAGGAAACGCTTTCCTCGCGCAGCGGAAGCGGCTTAGGCACCCGGGATCGACCTTGAAAAATTTTTCTGCCCTTCTCAATTTCATCCATAATTTCTCTACCAAAAATTCCAGATCCGAACAGCCCACATATATTATTCACTGCCAAATTCACATTAGGCTGCGACCATTCATATCCCATGCATTATCATCAACCAGTCACGCACATCAACCATTGATCATAAGCCAAACATGTCTTGATCTGCTTCACACAGGCGCTTTAGCCACGTCCATATCAGTTCCAAGTGCATGCGTGGGATGGACCAGCTCATGAGCCATGGTATCAGCATCTGCCTTGGCCAATCTCCATGCGTACTTGTTCTTTGTTTGCGCATGATCATATTCCAACATTAAGCCACGCATATATGCATATAATAAGCCACACGTGAATCATATATATATTGTGAATAAGCAGCACACATGCATATAAATAACATTTAAATAAGCATGAGAATTATGATCAGCCAAAAGTTACTAGCCTTTGATCACGTTCAGACCATTGATCGATTTCCTTTGATGCATGGACTCAATTGCCGTGAGTTTGTGTGATTGGATCGGATCTACCATTTGATCTTCCGAGCTATGTCTCGTAACCATCGGAAGGTAGGGTGGGCTACACTCACAAGATAAATCCCTAAACCTTTTAGAGATTCTTTCACACTTTATTTATTTTTCTTGTTTTTCTTTTCTCAACTATTGAGAGAGAATGAGGAAGAAGATGTAGGCTAGGGTTTTCAAGAATTAGAGTGACCAAAAAGAAAATCAAATTTTTTTTATATACTTAGGTCAAATTGTTTCCAAAACAAAACAATCACTCCCCCCATCCAAAGCAAGAATCGGCCAAGGCTTAGATTTTTATTTAATTTTGTAACATCTAATATTTAATTACCATAATAAAAAGATGTTACAAAAATTAAATATGTCATTACCTTACAAAAAGGTGTAACATTCAAGTAAGATATTTAATTGCCAAAACAAATAAAATTCTTCCTTTTTCTTTTTCTCCAAAATCGGCAATGGCATATTTTTCTTTATTAATTTTGCAACATGTGATATTAACTTTCCATAAAGTCAAAGATGTTACAAAATCAAAAAGATTAATGTCATTATAGATTTGTAACTTCCAAAATTAAATCAATGGTTTCCATAATTTAGAAATTACAATCTTAGCCTTATTAAATTATATCATATATATAATTTAATATTTTGAATTTAATAATCATCATATAATTATTAATACCATGCATGAACTTTTAATATATAGTTTCAAGTGTGACAAATAATATTATTAATCATATTAATAATATTTATACATATGTAAGTATATAATTGGACTATCCAATTATACTAAATCCGCTATAATATATTGAGCTAGCACGGGGACCAAATGGACCTACGGTTCCGAGCTCCAATAATCTCGAAATATTAATTAAGCTCTTAATTAAATATTCTGAATTATTAACTCCGGGTTATTCCACTAAAAATTCGAAGTTGCACTCTCGTTACCGCAGATGATATACTAAGCCGAACCAAGTCGGTGTCCATCGATATAGTCATTAGATACGAATTGACCCTTCACGAGTATCTTGAAATTAGAGTCGGGTCATAATATCTGTTATACCCCTCTAATTATTTTTACCTTAAGTACCATTGATTCTCTAATGAACGATTTATTCATAACTATTATGAATTTTAATCTTTCTATTCGTAATAGAAAGACTTGAGCGCTCAAATCGTTCAAGCACCGAATCAACCCTTAAGAAAGATACTCTTATACTTCTCGCAAGAAGGAGTGAACTCCATGTCTATGTAAAACGTTCCCAGCTACACAACAGACTATGCCCCCAAAGTACGTAGCTATTGGTCGGGGCTGCTACACCAACCTCACCTTTGTAAATCAAAGGACATAGCTTGTCATGCAGGAGTTCGTAGTACACTCAGGATTAAGATCAATCCATATATGATTATCTAGTATATTGAAATGACTTTCTTTGTTTAACGAATATTATAAGAATATCATTTCCATCTGGGTCCAGTCCTATATGATCGCATCATACAAGGTGTCTCCATTCTCATGTCTCTACATGGACGATCTCAGATCAAGGTCGCCATACAAATATAGAATGAACCGCAGTTATAGATAAACCACAAACAAAGTACCTGTTTTGTTTGCTCTCTATGGACTATTTAAGATTACAAATTTCAGACTTAAATCCTCTTGTGTATGACACTAATACACTAAATCTGAAGACACATAAGTAATCTAGGGTATTCAAGATGATATATAATATGCGAAAATTAAAAAAACACTTTGATAAATGAATAATGCATCGTTTATTTCAAAACACATAAAACCGTTTACATCACATGTAGCTCTAGGGCATACATCCCAATAATAACAGACTTAGAGGGGATGAACAAGAAGGACCAGTACGCTTGAATAGAGGATAAAACTGATTTGATGAGCTAAAGTAGCATCCTCACGATTCTCAGACATGATATCCTTTTCAAGACTAGCTATAGCATCTAGACTATGCATAGACTCATCAACATTCGGCTATGGAGTTTCCCCATTAAATATGTAGGAAACGACTTTCCTTAGCACGGCGGAAGTTTCTTGTGGTGGCACCGGCTCCGGTATGGATCTTGAAAATTTTCTTTGCCTTTCTCTTTGTTGTAGTAGCCTAAATCAATCATTTGGTGTCCAACACTTGGATCAACCACTCGAATTTCCGCAATGACTCAAAACGAACAAACTGAAGTGTGGGCTTCACTCACAAAGATCAAAACTCTAAACAATTTAGAGAATTAGGATGTCACAATGGTATTTGGCTTTTGGAATTTCAAAACACTCTCACAACACTTGTGAATGCTTGAACTCTCTTTTCTCTCTCCATTTCTTTCTCACAACACTTGTGTGAATGAATGCAAAATGTTAGCCTTATAAGTGAGAGAAATTGTAGAGATTATATTCTCTTACACAAGCCAACTAACATTGTCATTAAGCATCTAATGCTTTCTTGTCATGGCCAACACAAAAATGTGAATGTCATACCAAAGCATAAGAAATGATAAGTTAAAGACAAGGACTTTGTCATTAAGCATTCAATGCTTTCTTTCAATGGCAAACACATAAATGTGGAGGCCATACCAAAGCATACAAATGGATTAGCTAATGACAAAACTATTAGGTGTATACAAGCCACCTAATAGACATAATAAATTGAAGAGCATAGCAAGCCATATGGCTTTGTCTCCAAGGTAAATAAAAATCACTATCTCAATAATGATTAAATTACCTTCAATTATATTATAGTAATTATCTCATAATTATTACTAACTTGATTATCTCATAATCAAATAATTCTAGAAAACATTAAGTTAAACTAATTTAACATAGTTTTCATTTATGACCATAAATATTATTAATCTCATTAATAATATATAAATATAATGTGAGCATATTATTAGACAGCCTAATTATATTAGGTTTGCTAAAGTTAATCGAGCTAGCACGGGGACCAAATGGACCTACGGTTGCGAGCTCCAATAATTCCGAAATATTAATTAAACTCTTTAATCAAATATTATGAATTATTAACTTCGCATTATTCCACTTGTTGTGAAATCTCTAAGTCCCGAGGATCGATTATCAAGCAAGAAACATAAGTACGAATACGCGAAGAAGTTACGGAATACTTACATCGAGCGGTTGAGCGATGGGTCGAAGAACAAAAAATCTTTTATGCCTTCCTTGGAAGTCTCGGCAGTCCACTGTTTTGGTCTCCACCATTTTCGGCCATGGATCATTTCCAAGTGTGCTCCAAGCTCCAAGCTTCATTTGGTGATTCCAAGCTCACAAGTGGGTTTCCCTATCACCTTAGGATGACTCTAATGTGTGCTAGCACTCCAAAAATTTTACCGCAAAACTTCATATTGTTCTTCTTCATCTCACGGTGAAAACCGAAAAAATAAAAGAAGAAATGGCCTCCAAGCCGAGAATGAGAGAGGGGGAGAGAGAGAGAGGTGTTGGTTGTTACAAAAAATTGGTAAATGATTTTCCAAAAATCATATACACAAAATTGCAACCAAAAAGTCAAATGGCAATTTGCCAACCACTTCCATCAACTATTCACATCACTCAATCAAGTGACAAGTTGTCACATCACATCACTCAAAGTGACAAGTGATTTGATGCTTGATGTGACTAATGATTTGACGCTTGATGTGACTTGCGGGCCACACTTGAATTCGAAATGCGAGTACGCTCGCAAACACACCCGGGCTCGGGTTCTTTAATTCCAAATTAACGAATTTTCCGTTGCGACGTAATTAAATAATTATGCCTTGCAAAATCACTATTCACGTCGCTAACGAATTAATTCTAAATTAACTCGTTCGCCCGAATTAAAATCTAATTTCAATTCCGCGTGGAAATCCAATTTCATATAATATATCGAATATATTATTTTAATCGATTAATTCCAAATTAATCGTTCTCTCTCTTTAATGATATTTTATCCCAGATAAAATATCTCTGTAATTAATCCCAGATTAATTTTTCTCTCATCTAATTAATCCCAGATTAGTTAAAGTGCGAGTCATACGTCATCGGTGAATCTTCGGGAAGCGACCCATGAGATCCCCGGATATGTTGGCAGTAAATCCGGTCGTCGGACTATCCGAACACGTAAGTACCTAGTACTACATTTGTACCGATTTACAAGACAATGTTGGCTTCTAGCAAAGCGCCATGCCTACCCAATTCTCCAGAAATATCCTTACATGAATATGTGATCTATATCAGGCGTAGTATACGTAGTATTGCGTATTTCGATCCAGTATCGGATGTCACGTGCAAGGCCTGGGGCTGGAATTGTGTCTGCCCCGTACGAAACACATATCGGATCTCTGGTAACTAATCTCTATATCGGATAAACATGACCTAGTCATTTTATCCCGATGACTGCAGTACATAAGAGAACCAGTTATGTATCCTACGTGACCATCATCTCCACTATGACTGGGGTGATACTTCCGTCTTGACATCACACCCAACACACTACGATTCTCAATATACCCAGCAGAGGCGTACACAGAACCTGTTAAAGCCCTGGACGACCTAAAACCAAAGCATATTGATTGTCGCAAGTATTAGCGGTGCAAGTCTTAGGTTAAGACCAAATACACCTACCCTGATTCGGACTTCCATAGACACATAGTGATACTACCGATGGAATTCCGATGGGTCTATCCAGAGCGAAGTTGTTTTCCGTACCATCGGTAAAAACACAACCTCTTACTACACTTGCATGAGTATCCTATACTCAAATATATGAGAACTATGTCGTTATGCCCTCACAACGCGCACAAGTGTAATATTAGTCTTTTCCGCATTATCGATGTCCAATCTCGATAATACTCTGACTAGGGATATTTAATGATTAAACCTTCGTGGATTGATACTATCTCATATCATTTCAATCCAGGAACTAATCATAAGGACCTCCTATCATTTATACATCTTGATGATCTAATCACAAATGATAAGAGAGCAATTTCCTTTGTCACAAGTTAATTTGTACAACAACACCATGATCTGTACAAATAGTGACGCTATGGGTCATAACTGTCCAACAATCTCCCACTTGACCTATAGCCAATCACTCGAGTGTCTTACACCCGAACTATCTACGGTTCGCTCAAACTGCTGAGGAAAGGCTTTCGTCAGTGGATTTGCATGATTATCATCTGATACGATTTATTCCATCATCACATCACTACGATGTATGATCCGAACGAATCAGATAAATATCGAAGTATATATCTCGATCGTTGATGAGACCATTAATTCTTTAGCCTGCGCTGAAGCCTAGCTCAGCTGCTAACAGAACTATATCTAATCTAATTAGAATTTATTATCGACCCAAATGGCTTCTATTGCTGCCTCAGCTGCAGCAATAACTCGCTTTTGTTGTTTATTCAGTAACAGTATCTTGCTTGGAAGATTTCCAGCTCACTGTTCTGTTATTCAAACTTTATACCGTTGTTATTTGTTTGGAAAGTTGCAGCAGTGTACCCAGTCACTTCAAGTTCTCCTTCTCCATAGTATAAGACAGCATCCTTAGTTCTCTAAGATACTAAAGGATGTTCTTAACTTCAATCCAACGACTATCATGTGGATTGGCCCGATTGTGACTCCATATGCTCAAAGCGTATGAGACACCAGGTCACGCACATTTATTTCAATGTACGAGTTCCCGGAGAGTTCTAACAACTTTAAATCTATTCCAGTAGATCTTTATTCCTAGAATAAAGGTTGTTTCTCCCAAGAATTCTACAGAGAATTTTCTCGAAAGCCAAGCTTTCACCGATTATATTTATAGGAATATCATTTCCAAGAAATGACATATTATCATTATTTAGGACTTTCGCTGTCAGTGCGCTCCCACTAACCTTCTTATATACACAAGAATCATTTTTCATTTTGAATTAAATCATACACCATTATGATTACATCGAAATGATAATTCCAAGAACCCTATGTTTTCTTCAATCCATACATGGATCGAACAACCCGCAAACCTTGTTTGCTAGTTTGTACGAAAAAACCGTCAGGATGTTGAAAACATCCTCCAAAGGGTTTCCGTTAAGGAAAGCGGTTTTGGCTTTCAGCTACCACATTTCATAAATGAAACCTGCAGCATTAGCAAGCATTATCCAAATGGATTTACCATGGCAACATGTAAAAGGTTTCATCGTAATCGACACAATGTTGATAACGATACCTTTTCGCTATAAGCCTAGCTTAGTACGTTGGTATATTGCCTTGCGGTACATCAACTAGTATCTAAACTTGGTTGGTATACATGGAATCCATTTTGGATTTCATGGCACTTTGCCATAATAGGGAGTCGATACCTTGTATCACTTCCTCATACGTAGTCAGTTCATATTCCTCAATAAGATTGACATCCTTATGAGGTGAGATCAGAAACCTATACCCCAGGTTGTTTTCTGACTCTCTTCGACTTACGTGGTTCTTGTGTATTCGAAGATTATTGGTATAGTTTCATCCTAGATGAACTATTTGTGTTCCATTAGGAATCGGTGCCTGGATAGTATTACTCTGATTTTCATCGAGTTTTACTTTTCTCCCACTTACCACTGCATATAGGTATTCCTCTTAGGAAAATCGCATGGTGAGCAACAATTACATTGTTCTCTAGTGAGTTGTATAAGTACTATACTTTGGTATCCCTAGGATAACCAACAACTTAGGCACTTATCCGATTTGGGTTTTAGTTTGGTATCATCCAAACATATGCCTAGCATACCCAAATATTCAGGAATGAGAAAACCCAGTTTCTTTCTTGTTCATATCTAATATGAAGTCTGTCAAACAGATTTTTATGGAACCTTATTCTAAATAAATTCTGCACTGTTAATGCGTATCCGTTGAAGGAAATGGTAGCTCAGAGCGACTCATGATTAACCTTATCATGTCCAACAAAATTAGGTTTCTCAGTTTGGACACACCGTCATATTGACGTGTTCCGGGAGGAGTCCTCATTGAAAGAATACTATACTCTTTCAAGTATATGAGAAACTTATTGCTTAAGTATTTTCATCATGGTCTAACCGTGATGTTTTAATACTTTAGCCAATTTGTTTGTCTACTTCGTGTCGAAAATCTAAAATTTTCTGATTTGTGTTTCAAAAGAAACACATAACCATAACGTGATGCCATATCCGTAAAGGTCATGAAATATTCATATCCACCTCTAGCCTAGCTAGACATGGGCCCACTTACTTCACTATGAATAAGGGCTAATAGATCGGTGGCACTTACACTTTTACCAAGTAAAGAGTATTTTAGGCACTTTGCCTAATAAACTAGATTCGTAGACATCATTTGAATAGAATCAAATTTGTCCTAGTACCCACTCTTCAAAAGTGTGGATATACGAGTCTTGTTTATTGTGTCCCAGACAACAATGCCACATTTAAGTTTTATCTGATCAAATCAGTTTGAGCTATTTGTTTGTCATGTTATATATTTGAGATTTATTTATATTCAAAATATAAATTCTGTTTTTCACATCTAATGTGTTTATCTCAATATCATCTTTATAAAATAAAACATTTTAGTGTTCTAGAATATAAAGGTACACCCGCAACGGGTTAAACCCTGATACAGAGATAATGTATCTAGTCAAACTAGTTACATTTTAACAGTTTCCTAATTTAAGTACACACCCTAAGGGTAGTTCCTAAACTTAGGTATCTACGGTTAAAACAGCGACTTTCATCACGTTTCCAATTCGCAGATAAATCTCAACTTAAGTCAGTATCCTGCTCATAGCAGATTCTGCACACCAGTACATATTTATGTACCACATCCAGTATTTAAAATCCAATTTCAATACTAGTAGTGAACATATTTAATGACAAACATATTTGAAGTCGGAGCCTCGCCCGTTCGTCACTTCCTTCATGTCTGCCTTGTCCAAACGGCAGTCACGCTTCCGCGATCTCGTTTGCCACAATTTAGGCAGACATTTTGGGATATGTCATTTATCTTCCTAGAAGATTATAATGATTTTGCCTTTGCCCTTTTCTACATCTCAGAAGCGTTCGGCCTAGCCTTGGCTTTCTAGAATGTCGAAATAAGGTGCGCTTTGCGCTTCTTTCCTTATTGCAAACTTTGGCTTTGTCTCCTTGAGAATAGCCATTAACTCTCCAAGAGTTTACTATTGCAATTCAGTACTTCAAATATCTATGAAGATCCTTCAATTTCATTATCATACTTTAAGGATCTAATCCTTAGTTCTGATTAAGAAATTAAGGAGTCTATTTGGCAAGCATAACGGATTAAGCACTAAAGTTATCATCACATAAATCTTCCAAAGATTATGTTCTACTATTTTCTTAACTCCGGGCTCAGGCCTAAGATGTTATTTTATCAAATAAAGTAACTTCTTAGTTTCTAAGACTATCCTGAAGTTTTATTCCCAATTTGAAAATTAAAGTCGTTTAAAACATTTTTCACCCATGATTATGTTTTAAACACTAATCTTTCAATTATCTTGATTCTAATAGTCCAACTATTTAATCAACGATTTCAGGTACTATTTATTATAACGATTACTATAGTCCAACTATATAATCAACTATAATTTTAATTTGTTAATTCAAATATATTGATTACTATAATCCAATTATATAATCAACTATAAATGAAATAGTTTGAAATACAGTCCAACTATTTATTAAAACAACTATTAAATATTAGTCCAACTAACATTTAATTTATTTGACGTAATATTTGAAATGAGCGAGTATGGCAAGTTACTAAATGAATATTACAAATTTAATAATTGCCTCCCACTATTTTTCGGCGAGCCTCTAACCCTCTGTCGAGTACTCGGGAAATCGTGTTTCCTACTGGGCTAGGATCCCGTTAAATAACACATAATCTTGACTTTGCCCAACAAATTGTATGATAATTAACTAGGTAGATCTCTAAGATCAATTGGATCCCATCCAATTCCTAGATCCAGTAGGGGGACATCCAAGTCCGAAACATATATCTTATATATGCCAATATATCCAATATATTACCTAACATTTTTCCTCTGAATCAACTAAGCCTTGGCTTTGGCACAACAAACTTAGTGATCCCAGTTAAGCGGAACCCATTGACCATGGAAAGCTTCGTAATCAATGTCGATGGACAAGAAGTGATCTTGACTTTGGCCAACAAATCACAACTTGGACAAGACACCAATATGGAACAAAGCCTTCATGATTTAAACACATCCTCGATGGACAAAGGCCTTGACTTTGGCCAACAAACCAATGCCAGTCTTGGATCTTGAGTAAGAATCACTCAATGGAAGGAAAAACGCTTAATATTTTGTGAGGGTTTTTCGCGTGCAAATTGGCAACCAATTTATTATCTTTGTTAAGGTCTCATCATCATACACCCTTAAACATGCATTCTAAACACATAATAAGGCGCATATAAATAAATAATAATGATATGCGGATGGATACTTAACACATTTCCTAGATCAAATCTCTCAATTTCCTCTCTCCCGCTAGCACAAGTATTACTTCTACCCGTTACATAACACTTCTAAAGAAACCTCATTTACATTGAGGGGAATAGGTGAGAAGAGAAATACAAAGAGTAAGGAGGTAATAGGCTGGACACGCAGGTCCAATAATAAATTCTAAATTTATTACAACAATTTCCAAAATTGCCCCACCCATCTAATATCCATCCGATATACATTATTCATGCATCGCAACCATGTATTCACACAAGCATGTTATCAATCAATCTAATCCAATTAATTAATCTGATAATTAATGACCATCCAATGTTCAAACAACGATTTGATTTTACGCGAGTCCAACTCGTTTTGCGAATAAGTACTCAAAGTACGAATTCTTGAATTAAATTAAACTACAACATTAAATCCAATTTAATTTGTATTTAATACTAATCCATTTATTTAATTCCAAATTAAATATTACACTTTATTAACGAACCTTTACGACTTAAATTCCAAATTTAATCGTTACGGGTCTTAAAACCCGATTAACATCCAATGTTAATTTAATTAAAGTCCAATGGGCTTTTAATTAATTTCTTAAGGCATGGACTTTTGGTCAACTTGGGTCAAACCCAAATACTAAAGCCCATTTAAAGGAATCACCCTTATATGCCTAGAAACCAATTTAGGCCTATTGGGCCCAATTAAACTTAAAGGTCCATTAGTCATAATTGGACTTTATGGAAATGGTTTTGGGACCAATTGGATCCAACCAATTTAGCCTAAACCCATCTTGGTACAACCAAGCCCATTAAGCCCAATAACAACTTTTGAGCCCAATTTCTAAAATTAGCCCAATTAATTAAATCACAAAAATTCCAATTTCACAATTTAATTAACCAAAGTGTATTACATAATTAATTACCCAAATCAATATTTCCAAAACACCAATTAGCCTAATTAATCATGCTCATTTATAATAATTAGTGTCCAACACAATTGATCAAAAATCAAACCCATTTTACATGCTACATGTCTCGGCAATTAGGGGTTTTTAATGGCCAATTCGAATTCAATCCAATTAAATCCAATTCAACATTAACAACATGATTCCAACTCATCCTATGAATCAAAAATCAAAAATACCAAGACATTTAGGGCTCTAATGTATTCGGCCAAGCCTCACATTTTGGGGAAAATTGTTCCAAACCAATTTTCATGAAATTAACCCAATCAAACTTCAATAAAACATCATTCAAGCATACTCAATCAAGCAATTTAACCAAATCATGCTCAAAATCAATTTAACCAATTTTAACCCTAAATTCAAGTTTCATGCTCTTACTCGCTCTGATACCATTGTTGTGAAATCTCTAAATCCCGAGGAAAGATTATCAAGCAAGAAAAATAAGTGCGAATACGCGAAGAAGTTGCAGAATACTTACATCGAGCGGTTGAGCGATGCGTCGAAGAACAAAAAATCTTTTCTGCCTTCCTTGGAAGTCTCGGCAGTCCACTGTTTTGGTCTCCACCATTTTCGGCCATTGATCATTTCCAAGTGTGCTCCAAGCTCCAAGCTTCATTTGGTGATTCCAAGCTCACAAGTGGGTTTCCCTATCACCTTAGGATAACTCTAATGTGTGCTAGCACTCCGGAAATTTTGACCGCAAAACTTCATATTGTTCTTCTTCATCTCACAGTGAAAACCAGAAAAATAAAAGAAGAAATGGCCTCCAAGCCGAGAATGAGAGATGGGGAGAGAGAGAGAATGGTGTTGGTTGTTACAAAAAATTGGTAAATGATTTTCCAAAAATCATATACATAAAATTGCAACCAAAAAGTCAAATGGCAATTATGCCAACCACTTCCATCAACTATTCACATCACTCAATCAAGTGACAAGTTGTCACATCACATCACTCAAAGTGACAAGTGATTTTACGCTTGATGTGACTAATGATTTGACGCTTGATGTGACTTGCGGGCCGCACTTGAATTCGAAATGCGAGTGCGCTCGCAAACACTCCCGGGCTCGGGTTCGCTAATTCCAAATTAACAAATTTTCCGTTGCGGCGCAATTAAATAATTATGCCTTGCAAAATCACTATTCACATTGCTAACGAATTAATTCTAAATTAACTCGTTCGCCCGAATTAAAATCTAATTTCAATTCCGCGTGGAAATCCAATTTCATATAATATATCGAATATATTATTTTAATCGATTAATTCCAAATTAATCGTTCTCTCTCTTTAATGATATTTTATCCCAGATAAAATATCTCCGTAATTAATCCCAGATTAATTTTCTCTCTCATCTAATTAATCCCAGATTAATTAAAGTGTGAGTCATACGTCATCGGTGAATCTTCGGGAAGCGACCCATGAGATCCCCGGATATGTTGGCAGTAAATCCGATCGTCGGACTATCCGAACACGTAAGTACCTAGTAATACATTTGTACCGATTTACAAGACAAGGTTGGCTTCTAGCAAAGCGCCATGCCTACCCAATTCTCCAGAAATATCCTTACAGGAATATGTGATCTATATCAGGCGTAGTATACGTAGTATTGCGTATTTTGATCCAGTATCGGATGTCACGTGCAAGGCCTAAGGCTGGAATTGTGTCTGCCCCGTACGAAGCACATATCGGATCTCTGGTAACTAGTCTCTATATCGGATAAACATGACCTAGTCATTTTATCCCGATGACTGTAGTACATAAGAGAACCAGTTATGTATCCTACGTGACCATCATCTCCACTATGACTGGAGTGATACTTCCATCTTGACATCACACCCAACACACTATAATTCTCAATATACACAGCAGAGGCGTACACAGAACCTGTTAAAGCCCTGGACGACTTAAAACCAAAGCATATTGATTGTCGCAAGTATTAGCGGTGCAAGTCTCAGGTTAAGACCAAATACACCTACCCTGATTTGGACTTCCATAGACACATAATCATACTGCCAATGGAATTCTGAGGGGTCTATCCAGAGCGAAGCTGTTTTCTGTACCATCGGTAAAACACAACCTCCTACTACAATTGCATGAGTATCATATACTCAAATATATGAGAACTATGACGTTATGCCCTCACAACGCGCACAAGTGTAATACTAGTCTTTTCCGCATTATCGATGTCCAATCTCGATAATACTCTGACTAGGGATATTTAATGATTAAACCTTCGTGGATTGATACTGTCTCATATCATCTCAATCCAGGAACTAATCATAAGGACCTCATATCATTTATACATCTTGGTGATCTAATCACAAATGATAAGAGAGCAATTTCCTTTGTCACATAGTTAATTTGTACAAGCACCATGATCTGTACAAATAGTGACGCTATTGGTCATTACTGTCCAACACCACTAAAAACTCGAAGTTGAACTCTCGTTACCAGAGATGGATAAAATAAACCGAACAACTTCGGTGTCCAAAGATATAGTTATTGTATATGGATATAGCCTTTCACGAATATCTCATAAATAGAGCCGGGTCAAAAGTCCGTTAAACCCCTCTAAATATTTTGTCTCTTTAGCACCATTGATTTATAATGAATAATTAATTCATAACAATTATGAATACAAAATTTTCTATTTGTAATAGAAAAGTTGAGCTCTTAAATTGTTCAAATCCTGAATCAACTCTTAAAAGAGATACTCTTATGTTTCTCGTAAGAATAAGTGAATTCCATATCTATGTAAAACGTTCCCAGCTACACACCAAGCCATATCCCCAAAATACGTAGTTATTGACCGGGAATGCAACACTAACCTCACCATAGTAAATCAAAGGACATAACCTATCATGCAGGAGTTCATAGTACACTCAGGATTAAGATCGAATCCATATATGACCATCTATTAGATAAAATGAATTTCTTCGGTTAATGGATATTAAAAGAAATTGTATTTATCTGAGTCCATTCCTATATGATCTCATCATACAAGGTGCATTCATTCCCATGTCACTACATGAACGATCTCGGATCAAGGTCGTCATATAATTATAGAATGAACCACAGCTATAGATAAACCACCAACAAAGTACACTATTTGTTTGCTCTCTACGGACTATTTAGATTACTAACTTCAGACTTAAATCATCTTGTGCATCAAACATACATTAAGTCTGAAGGTACAATATTAATCAAGGTCAACAAGACAATTGGACAATATGCGATATAAATCAAACAAAAATGAATAATGCATTTATTATTATTACAATAATCAATTCCGTTTTACAATACATGAAGCTTTAGGACATAAATCCCAACAACATAAACCCTCACAAGAGACCAAATCTCATTATTCAGTTCTCCAACAAAAGGGGAGCATTCACCCTATTCCTTAACTTCACAAACAATTAACCTCTAATCTGTAGGCACTGCATTTTTGCATATAAGTCCCGATGATGAGCCTCGTAAGGAGGCACTACTCTTTAAGTTGTGGAAGTCGCGGGAAATGGACGTTGGAAGGGAAAAGTCAGAAATCAATACCATGTTGGATTAATTCGTTTGCTTACCTTCGGGTTTGCTCGTTAGGCCTCTGTTTTAAGACTTATCATTGGCCCAAAACCCCCCGCAAGCCATAAACCAATCCCATACACCACCAAGCCACACACCAAGCCCACAAAAATATCCAACCACACGCCCATAATCTCTGCAAAATAATAAATCCACACATTAAACACATGTTGAAATCCTAATAAATCACTTTCCCAAATTAAAAGAATCAAATCAAATCACCTTCCCAAATTAAAAGAATCAAATCAAATCTCATAAATCACATTCTTAATTAAATTAAATCACATTCCTAAACTAAATCAAATCTTATAAATCACCTTCCCAATTAAATTAAATCACATTCCTAAACTAAATAAAATCAAATCAAATCAAATTAAATCAAATTACCTTCCAAAATTAAAGAGATTTTTTCCTTATGATACACAAACTAAATATCCCCCATAATTACACAATATTCCTTCCCTATTCCTATAAGGTAAACCCCAACCCTTGCCTAAAAAAAGAAGCATAAACCCAACCTTAGAACTCCTGGCTCATTCTCACATCCACTCACAAAGGAGAAATAAACCCTAAGCTTCACGCCATTACCCTTCAACAGCCCCACTCACGCTAAAGCCTCCTTCAACATCCCTCTCTCTCACCATCCACTCACGTTAAAGCCCCATTCACCATACATTCACGCTAAAGCCTCCTTCAACAGCCCCACTCACGCCATTACCCTTCACAACAGCCATCTCTCTCACCATACACTCACGCTAAAGCCCCACACTCAGCCACGCACGCATCCAACGACCCCTTCAAAAGACCACTCAAATTCACTCCATTATCCCTTCACAAACCGCCTCATCTTCACGCCAAAAACAGCAAAAAATCTGCCTCTACTTCACACCATATTCACGTCCCCAAGCTGTATGAAACAGTCCACTCTTTAATCGAAAATTCTGCCCCTGAAAATTGTTCAACAACCACGGAAAATAGCCCATGAACTACACTTAAAACACCGAAACTGCACTGTCCATCACCGAAACTGCATTATCCAGAAACTGTCCAACAAAAACTACATAAAACCGCAAGTAATCACCTAAAAAACCGTGACCAGAAACAGTCGCAAAAAAGAGTAAAACAGCAGCCCAAACAGCGAAACAGCGAAGGAAAATGTTGAACTAGTGAACCATAGGAGTTGCGGAGCATCAACCCTTTCGACAACTGTGTAGCGCACTTCCGAGAGATGACTTAAGAGGTTAGACCTGAGGGCACCCTTTTTATTTATTCTCCTTTATTTTTATTTATTTTCTTACTTTTTTCGCATGAGTATTGTGGATTGGTGTATGATATGACTTTCAGATGAATGGAATATGTGTTCTCTCTTGCGGTATATCGGATGGAAACCCAGACGTAAATTCCGTAGCCGAATCTGAATGGACGGTAGTGCGGTTTGTACTTGGGAAATAACTCCACGTACCACTCGAGAGACATACATATTTCGTTTCATCCAACCTTGTTTTTAAGCATGATTTAGTCGTTAGTATGTTATTTCTTTATGCATGATTTAGTTATTTACTTTCGCATTAGGAATTTAATTTATGTTTATGTTTAGGTCGTTATTATTATTTTTTTTCTTGATAATTCAATATGCTCATGAGATAATTGTGTGTTATTGTGTGCTTGCCGTTATTCCGACTTACTTTTATGCATGCAAACTTAGATATAGGTAGTATGCAAACTTAGATGTAGGTTGTTGCGTAGACTCGGTTATATTATTACATAAATCCATTCATTATAAGTGGCATAAGTAAGGGACCATTCTGAACCCAAATGTTTGAGGTCTTCCCTTGCGAGGGGTGAGTGCGACCTTAAATCATTTTCCCAGTTCACACTGGGTGGTGACTCCATGTTATTTCTCTGGTTTAGTTCCCCTGTGGGCTACTCCGTACTCCCGACTAGGCCGCGAGCCTAGAACAGTATCACCGATTTCTGTGTCCTACAGTCTGGCGACTCCACTAGGGATAGAGAATCTGCTCCGAAATAATGTCTTGTAGTGTTTGGGATTTATGCTTTAGTTAACCATGTCTATAGTGGGTTGAAGGGGTTTAATCGAAGACATTATTAAGGCTAGGTAATGGTTTGATGTCTTCCTTCATTCACTACCTTTCTATAAGGAAAAGCTGTGAAGGCACCTAGATAATCATGTACTCGTAGCTTACTGTGATGGACTAATTTGGAGGACTTGTTGTTTATTCCTGTCACCAAGGCGATAAGAGCCTAAGAGGCTTGGGTATTTAAGAGAGTTTGCCCCACCCTCCCTCTGGGGAATCTACAATAAGAAATCCATTTGACAGTCAGTCACGCACCATAACTTGTTGGCACGTACCTTAGTGTATAAAAAATGTGTGCTCACTTGGTCGCTCGAACCCTTGAGTGGGTAGTCCTAGTTGTGGGCAATCTTTCGCCAGCGGGAGCCTTTGTCTATACCCCTATAAACCCGCATATGAACTGTAGTTGTAGGACCAATAGAAACTATTCTGTTATGCTTGCGTTTAGGACCATCGTCATTTGGATTCAGTTGGATTTTTTGTACTGAGGTATGGGCTTGTTGGGCCATTTAGAGTGGGACGAGTCTGTGCTTTATGGCAATCAGGCCAAAAGCTTCTAAAATGCCGATGGGCTATTTTGCGTTTAGGCCTCTTATCATTTAAAGTCGTTTAGCCATGTTATCGCAAAAGTGTAAACCTGTTGGGCCTTTTTTCAACTGGGACAAGTTTGCACCGCGCAATAGTATGATTGAATGCTTTAAAATGATAATAGGCCGACTTATATATCTTATACATCGCACGCATCTCATACATCACATGCATACACGCATCATGTTAACCATTTGTGTCTTTAAAGCCATCCTAGATATCCGTTGGGTTAGGGGTAAGAGGGAAGACTCATCAAAAAGCCGTTAGCAAACATGAGCGAATCAGAGAACGAGGTATCTCTTATGGATCAGTTGGAGACTAGTCTCACTAAGGTTACCGAGCAGTTGCAAGCTTTGACTGCCGCTATGGCTAATATGGTTGTGCCCCGTGCTGGGGGAGGCTCTGAGAATGTGGGGCGTAAAGACCCTCTAAACAGATTGAGTGATGATATCATTGTCTTTGATGACAACATGGCTGAGTATGAAGCATGCGCCTTCGGATTGAAGGCATTGATAGCCTTGAAAGCTAAGAGCGTGGAAGTCTATGGAGACTCGATGTTAGTAGTCCGACAACTGCAAGGAGAATGGGAATTGAAGGAAGAACAGTTGAAACCCTACTTGTTCCATCTCAGGAGTCTGGCACAGGCCCTCCCCGATTGCAAATTCCAGCACTTTCCGCAAGAAGAGAACCAAATGGTAGATGCGTTGGCTACCCTACCCGCAACTTAGGAAAATCCAGAGAAATTGGTGACGAGACCTCTAGTGTTGACAATGGCAAGCAGACCTGTATACGAGATAGAAAAGGTCTTGGAAGTAGATATCAACGATGGGAAACCCTGATACTATGATATTCAGCGATACTTAAAACACATAGAACTTCCGAAAGAAGCAAGCAGAAAAGACAGAATAGCCATTCAGAAGTTGGCTTCCCAATATGTAAGTCTGAAGGGAGAACTATACAAGAGACAAGCAAATGGCATCCAGTTGAAGTGTTTGAAGAAGGAAGAGGCTCAGAAAGCAATGGAAGAGGTACACACCGGAGTATGTGGACCGCACATGAATGGATTTAACTTGTCCCGTAAAATAGTAAGACAAGGCTTTTATTGGTCGACCATGCAAGCTGACTGTGCAAAGCTGGTAAAGCATGGTCACGATTGTCAAACACACGGTAACTTGAACCATTTGCCGCACACAGAGTTGCATGGGCTGTCAGAGCCGTGGCCTTTCTCAGCATGGGGAATTGACATGATCAGAGAGATTCAACCGCACGCATCAAATGGACAACGCTTCATAGTAGTGGCAGTAAACTACTTCTCAAAATGAGTGGAAGCCGAGTCATTTCGAAATGTTACAGCAAAGCAGATGGCGAAGTTCATAGCTCGGAATCTCATATGCCGATATGGAATGCTGCATCATGTAGTAACGGACAACGGAGTTCAGTTTCAAGGAGAAACGAAGGCAATGCTACAGAAGTATGGGATAGGGAATCACAAGTCATCACCTTACAGGCCACAGGCAAATGGGGCTATCGAGGCAGCCAATAAGACAATAAAGAAGATGTTAGCCAAAATGACGGAGAATTACAGAGATTGGGCCGATAACCTACCGTATGCCCTATGGGGTACAGAACTTCGGTGAGAATAGCAACAGGAGCCACGCCTTATTCTTTGGTCTACGGAATGGAAGCGGTACTGCCAGTGGAAGTCGAGATACAGTCTATGCGGGTATTAGCAGAAGCAGAATTACCTGAGCGTGAATGAGCCTCGCAGAGGTTTGAATAGTTGGCATTACTGGATGAAAAGAGAATGAAGTCTTTGTGTCACATGCAGTTATACCAGAAGAGGTTGGCTCGAGCATTCAACAAGAAGGTGCGTCCTACCAAGATTAGAAAGGGTGATCTGGTACTTAAGCAGTCAAAGCCGTCGACAACAGACCCGAGAGGAAAGTTCAGACCCAACTGGGATGGACCTTACATAGTCCAAAAGGTAATGGGAAATGGGGCAGTGAGGCTATCAGACTTGGAAGGGAATGAGTTCACCGAGCCGATCAACGTGGATAGATTGAAGCAGTATTTTGCCTAAGGAAGAGAAGGCCGACCAATCACCAGGAGGAATGGCGGAAGACCTAACCCACAGAATAGGAAATCCATTCATGCATGCATGCATACACGTAACGTATTTGCATTCTTTCATTTTGTTGTGTTTTGTTTTGTTTTGTATTCAAATGTTTCAAAGAAGAAAAGAAGGAAGCGGCAAATGGAAGCCAACCAGAAGCAACAAATAAGTATTAGTTTTGGGGATGAGTCCAGGGTTGAGACCCACATCGGTATCAGTTTCAAGGATGAGTCCCAAGGTTGAGGCCCGCATCAGTATTAGTTTCGTGGATGAGTCTCAGGGTTGAGGCCCACATCGGTATCAGTTTCAGGGATGAGTCCCAGGGTTGAGGCCCACACCGGTATCATTTTCGGGAAAGGGATCCCATGGGGCGAAGCCCGCAGTTGAAAGGAAGAATTCCATTGGAGTGAGTAAAAAAACAAGTCCTTGATGGTTAGGCATATGTCCGGTGATGACATTGTTTGCTATAGGGAGAAACCTTAGAAACGATAAGTGTGAGATGTGCTCTCATCCGGTATTCTGAGTGGATTGATCTCGGCTAGACTCACGAGCACTCGATTACAAGATTTTAGCAGTGGAAGCCTAAGTGGTCGGCGAGATGACTAGTTGAAGAGATGGCGGATCAGTGAATGACCATTTTCCTAGATGTCCATCATAGTTTACTTATGTTACGATATATGATATGGTTGGAAACAAAGAAAAAGTCTCTAAAAAGAACAGAAAAAATAGACCACTTATAATCGATAAGCGTGAAGCTACCCATGGGCGAGTATTAGGACCACCATGAGGAGAAATGCTACCTTAAAGGGTATGTGTGTCGAGAAAAAAAAAAGAAAAGAGAAAAAGAAAAAGAAAATGAGAAAAAAAAAAGTTCAAAATGAAAAGAAAGAAAATAAAGAGATAAAAGTAAAGAAGCAGAAAACCATATCATGTTGAATACGAGAAAGTAATCACAGAGTATGATCAAGACATCTAGGTTGGTTAGACCCACTGATCCGATTCTCCAAGACAAAATAATCGAGTTGGCTTACTTAAGGATTAAGCTGCGAAAGAGCCTTGGCACACACACACTAGGAGTCTAGTTCAGATCACTCGCTTAGACGGTCGGATTTGAGCGTATCAAGTACTTTGAAGGTTCTCTGGTTTCGACATGAAGCATCCCTTGAGGACGAAAATATGTTTAGCTATCAGGATTATCTCGTGAAAAGTAGTATTTATGAAAGCAACTAAAGAACAGAAAGATTGATCAAGTCTGGGGGCGACCACCCCACCCTTTTTTCATACAGTGCGGTTCGGGGATGAACCACCATCAGCAGCAATTTTGGGGATGAGTCCCAGGGTTGAGGCCCGCATCATCAGTATCAGTTTGGGGGCGAGGCCCACATCAGCATCAGTTTGGGGGCGAGGCACACATCAGTATCAGTTTGGGGGCGAGGCCCACATCAGCATCAGTTTGGGGGCGAGGCCCACATCAGGATCAGTTTGGGGGCGAGGCCCACATCAGTATCAGTTTGGGGGCGAGGCCCACATCAGTATCAGTTTGGGGACGAGTCCCAGGGTTGAGGCCCACACATCATCAGAATGTCAGGTATGGAGACACAACTACGACACCTCGGGTATGGGGTTTAGCACGCCGGGTATGGCACTCCGGGTATGGAGACACAACCGCGATGCCTCGGGTATGGGGTTTAGCACGCCGGGTATAGAACTCCGGGTATGGAGACACAACCGCGACACCTCGGGTATGGGGTTTAGCATGCCGGGTATGGCACTCTGGGTATGGAGACACAACCGCGACACCTCAGGTATGGGGTTTAGCATGTCGGGTATGGCACTCTGGGTATGGAGACGCAACAGCGACACCTTGGGTATGAGTTTAGCATGCCGGGTATGGCACAACAATATCAACTCAGTTCGAAGCAACAGGCAAGTCAAGTGGCAGCTGGCGAGCCAAGTAAGTAAATGTATTGCATAACTTTGATAGGATTGTCATTGTCACACACTGCACAAGTTCCATCAAAGTGGGGGCGACTGTAGGCACTGTATTTTTAAATATAAGTCCCGATGATGAGCCTCGTACGAAGGCACTACTCTTTAAGTTGTGGAAGTCGCGGGAAACGGACATCGAAAGGGAAAAGTCAGAAATCAATACCCTGTTGGATTAATTTGTTTGCATAGCTTCGGGTTTGCTCGTTAGGCCTCTGTTTTAAAACTTATCTTTAGTCCAAAACCCCCCGCAAGCCACACACCAAGCCCACCAAAATAACCAACCACACGCCCATAATTTCTCCAAAATAATAAATCCACACACTAAACACATGTTGAAATCCTATAAATCACCTTCCCAAATTAAAAGAATCAAATCAAATCTCATTAATCACCTTCCTAATTAAATTAAATCACATTCCTAAACTAAATCAAATCTCATAAATCACCTTCCCAATTAAATTAAATCACATTCCTAAACTAAATAAAATCAAATCAAATCAAATTAAATCAAATTACCTTCCAAAATTAAAGAGATCTTTTCCTTATGATACACAAACTAAATATCCCCCATAATTACACAATATTCCTTCCCTATTCCCATAAGGTAAACCCCAACCATTGCCTATAAAAAAAAGCATAAACCCAACCTTAGAACCCCTGGCTCATTCTCACATCCACTCACAGAGGAGAAATAAACCATAAGCTTCACGCCATTACCCTTCAACAACCCCACTCACGCTAAAGCCTCCTTCAACATCCCTCTCTCTCACCATCCACTCACGTTAAAGCCCCATTCACCATACACTCACGCTAAAGCCTCCTTCAACAGCCCCACTCACGCCATTACCCTTCACAGCAGCCCTCTCTCTCACCATACACTCACGCTAAAGCCCCACACTCAGCCATGCACGCATCCAACGACCCCTTCAACAGACCACTCAAATTCACGCCCTTATCCATTCACAAACCGCCTCATCTTCACGCCAAAAATAGCAAAAAATCTGCCTCTACTTCACACCATATTCACGTCCCCAAGCTACATGAAACGGTCCACTCTTTAACCGAAAATTCTGCCCCTGAAAACTGTTCAACAACCACCGAAAATAGCCCCTGAACTACACTTAAAACACTGATATTACACTGTCCATCACCGAAACTGCATTGTCTAGAAACTGTTCAACAAAAACTAACTAAAACCGCAAGTAATCACCTAAAAAACCATGACCAGAAATAGTCGCAAAACAGAGTAAAACAGCAGCCCAAACAGCGAAACAGCGAAGGAAAATGTTGAAACAGTGAACCAAAGGAGTTGCGGAGCATCAACCCTTCCGACAACCGTGTAGCGCACTTCCGAGAGACGACTTAAGAGGTTAAACCTGAGGGCACCCTTTTTATTTATTCTCCGTTATTTTTATTTATTTTCTTACTTTATTTCGCATGAGTATTATGGATTGGTGTATGATATGACTTTCGGATGAATGGAATATGTGTTCTCTCTTACGGTATATCGGATGGAAACTCATACGTAAATTCCGTAGCCGAATCCGAATGGACGGTAGTGCGGTCTGTACTTGGGAAACAACTCCACGTACCACTTGAGAGACACACATATTTCGCTTCATCCAACCTTGTTGTAGGCATTGTATTTTTGCATATCAGCCCAATGATGAGCCTCGAATGGAGGCACTACTTTTTAGTTGCGGAAGTTGCGGAAAGCGGTCGTCAGAAGGGAAGGGTCAAGAATTGACTGTTTTTATTGAATTTGGTTCGCTTGTTCAAGCTTCCGGTTCGCTCGTTCGGTCTCAATTTTAAATTTATCATCGGCCCGGTTCACAAACACACACCCATGCCGTATCCATAAAACAACCCATGTCGTCCCTCTCCCTCTGACATCTCTCGGCAATCATCAAAGCAAGCCATAGGGGTCTGTTTCTTTCTCTCAGCAACAAACACAAAATGCCAAGCCTCCCACGTGAACAAACCAAAACCAAACACAAATTACCATACACCCAAACACTAACAACAAAAGACCACCCATGCAAACCCAAATGAACCCATCCTCACGTGAATGATCTCCAAACCAAGTACCCCACACGCCCATCACCGAATCTCCTCCATTATCTCCTTAACATTCACGCCCCATCATCTCCATGATCTGGATCATTCAGCCCTCCTTGATGAGGTCACTGCCATGAAACCATGATAGAGGCAAGGACTTCAGGCACAAGGGAGAACCCATGTCATTTTCATTAGCCTTCACTTGCACCCAACTCAGCCCCGATCTTCTTCATCACTCTCGGCAGCCCCTGTAACCATTAAACCTTCATGCTTCAACCCAGCCACTTAGCAGCCCTTCAACTCACGCATACGCCACTGCCTTCACCACCTCATGAACACAACCCACAACGCCTTTTGAACACCATCAGCCCTCACACTTACCGTAAAAACCTTGACTCACTTTGCCACATAAAAGCCCTTTGAAATTCATCATCATCATCCACACGCACTTAACGGCAAACCCTCACTGCTCCTTCATCATCTTCACGCACAACTGCCCACGCCACTAGCTTCATCAACAAAATCAGCCACTACAGCCCTTCTCGGCTCCTGGACGTGAGACCCCCTCGGCTTTCTCTATCTTTTCACAAAATCATAAACCCCTCATCCCTCTCTAATCTATTGAGTCACTTATCCTCACTCACAAACTGCACGATATCAACACACGCACCAGCAGCTAACCTCTTCATTCTTTCATCACGCCTAACCCTAACACACTCACGTACGCGTCCCTCACCATGCATGAATAAAGGAAAGCCCTCATTCACGCCCACTGCCTCACGCACAAACTCATACTCAAAGTCCCCCACTCACTAACCCTCAACGACGCCACACAGCAACGACGAACTCAAAGCTTTAGTAGCTTCACACCCTTAACGCCCCTCACATTGCCATGTTCAAGCCTAAACCACGCCAAATCACATACTGCCCCTTCCACAAACTGCCTCTCCACGCATAAGCCCCTCATCTGCGCACTTGGCCCTTCAACTCACGTACACGCCCATGCCCTCTGCCAACACGTAACCTTCATCAACAAAACATCAATCAGCCACCTAGCCTTGACTGCCACCTAAAGTCACTCACGTAACAGCAAGACCCTCGATCCATCAAGCAGATCACCTATTCACACATTAATCAACGCACCTTCATTGACCAAGAATCATCAGCCCACCACACGGAAATTCAACCCACCAAACAATAGAAACCCTAACCTATAACACTGCCGAGCCATCTGACCTTGAACAAACCCTTGATCTTCATCATCAACTCGGCTGGACCACTTTCATCACTACCGAACCAAGGGACTCCAACATCGATCATCAAACCTCTCTGCATCATCACCTTGAAACCAAACTGCACACTGCCGAGCCATCTGACCCACGAACGTACCCTGACCTTCATCATCTTCGTGCACCAAGAGAGACACGCACTAGACTTGATTCACGTGGACAACACCTCCATTTGCCGAGCCTTTACTCACCTGAAACCACACTTCACCAGCCACTGTCTTGCCCTTAATGCAACAAACAGCGCACCACTGCCCCTAACATGCGAAGCTACTCACGATCACACCCTCATTCAAATAACTACACAGCCCACTCGCCACTTCAACCCATGAAATTGTGACCCTAAACTCCCTTACCTGCACCCTGTCCACGCCATTAGCCTCAACTTCACAGCTCCACAAAAGCAACCAACCCTAGCCAACAGTCCACTGTCACCGTGAAGAACCCTAGCCACTGCCCCTAACGTGCACGCACACACAGTCCACGTGAAACACCCCACATGTACGTCCATAAACTGCCCATGTCCCTTGTTATTTCGTGTAAACACATGCATGTTAAAACCCACGTAAATAACCGCTCGTGACTGCCCTCCAAACCCATGTAAAAATCACCCCAAAACCGTGACCAAAATGATCCAAAATAACCCAAGAGAGAGAATAAAAATGACGAGTGAAAATAACGAGTGAAACAGCAGAAACAGCGGACCAGTGAAAATAGCAAAACGATATCCCTTCCGGCACCGTGGAACGCACTCCCGGAAAGCGACTAAAAAAGGTAAGACTTGAGGGCACCCTTTTATCTTATTTCCGTTATTTATTTTCTAAGCATGATGTAGTCGTTTAAGTTTATTATTGTATTTGAGCATGATTAGGATGTTTAATATGTTATAGTTTTATGCATGACTAGTTGGTTGTGCTTGAGCATGATTTAATTGTTTAGTATGATATTTATTTTTTTATGCATGATTAGGTTGCTAAGCATGATGTTGTTATGCATGGTTAATAAGTTGTTCTTAAGCATGTTGTGTAGACTTGGTTAATATTGCACAAATCCATTCATTACAAATGACATAAGTAAGGGACCATTCTGAACCCAACGGTTTGAGGTCTTCCCTTGCGAGGGGTGAGTGCGGCCTTAAATCTCATTTTCCCGGTTCACACCGGGTGGCGACTCCATTTTATTTCTCCGGTTTAGTCCCCCGCGGGCTACTCCGTACTCCCGACCGGGCCGCGAGCCCGGAACAGCGTCGTCCAGTTTCTGTGTCCTACAGTCTGGCGACTCCACTGGGGACAGAGAATCGGCCCCGAAATAATGTCTTGTAATGTTTGTGATTTTTGCTTTAAATTAACCATGTCTACTGTGGGTTTAGAGAGTTTAATCAAAGGTGTTATTAAGGCTAGGTGATGGTTTGGTGTCTTCCTTCACTCACTACCTTTCTATAAGGAAAAGCTGTGAAGGCACCTAGATAATCATTCACCCGTAGCTCATTGTGATAGACTAATTTGGAGGACTCGTTGTTTATTCCTGACACCAAGCGATAAGAGCCTAAGGGGCTTGGGTACTTAAGAGAGCCTCGCTCCACCCTCCCTCTGGGGAATCTACAACGGGAAATCCATTTGACAGTTAGTCACATACCATAACTTGTTGGCACGTACCGTATGGTATAAAAAAGGTGCGTTGACTTGTTCGTTTGAACCCTTGAGTGGGGAGTCCTAGTTGTGAGCAAACCTTCGTCAGCAAGAGCCTTTGTTTACATTCTTTTAAACCTGCATGCGAACCCTAATTGTATGACCCATATAAATCATTTCTTTTATGCTTGTTTGGGACCATCGTTATTTGGATTCAATTGGACTTTTTGTCAAGAGATATGAACTGGTTGGGCCATTTAAACTGGAACGAGTTCGTGTCCTTTGATAATTGGGCCAAAAGCTTCTAAAATACCGATGGGCCATTTTGTGTTTAGGCCTCTTATTATTTGAAGTTGTTTAGTTATCGCAAAAGTATGAACTTGTTGGGCCTTTTCAACTGGGACAAGTTTGCACCGCGCAATGATGTAATTGAATGCTTTAAAATGATGATAGGCCAACTTATATATGTATTTTCCGCATCACACGCATCTCACGCATCTCATGCATACATGCATCATGTTAATCCTTTTGTCTTGAAAGCCATCCTAGATACCCGTTGGGTTAGAAAAGACCGAGCAGTCATCAAGGGAATTGGTGGAAGACCTAATCCAACGGGATAGGAAACCCATTCATGCATGCATGCATACACGTGACATATTCTGCATTCCTTTTTGTGTTTTGTGTTTGTTCTGTGTTTGCAGGTTCCAAACAAAAGAGAAGAACCAGCAGGAGAAAACTATAAGCAGACCCAGGGGGCGATCAGAGACATGCGTAGGCACATGGCGCCAAGGAGCACGATGCGGATCATCTAACCCATCATGAACAGGGAGGACCTCTACACTTGCATATGTATACATTACATGCACACGTCTTTATTCTGTTGTTTTGTATCCGCAGGTTTCAATGAAAAAAAAGAGAGAAAAAGAAAGCAGCAAAGATTAAAATGTGGCAGAAGCACTGAGGATGACATTGAAGACACATTGACAGATGGATTTCGGTCATGTCTGGCTGAAGACGATGAATTTAGTGCTAACAGGGAGGCAACCCATACACTTTGTTGCGATTTCTATTTTCATGTTTTGTGTATACATGTCGTAGAATTTTTTAATTTTGTGTGTTATTTTGAAAGGTAAAAGCAAAGACATGGCATTTTGAGACCGAAGGAATGGTGTTTGGCAATCACAAAATGGGAGCTAATTCATTAGTGGTTGTAGAGTAAGAGGCCAAGAGGCACGAGTTTGTCACCAAATCAGTAGATGACATTTTCTTGACGGCGACAAAGGCCGAAGAGTTGATTGACCAGATCCTGGCTTTTGAGCCAAAGCTCGACCCCATCCTCTCCAGATTAGACTGGACTAATAGTGATCGTGGTAAGAAGCGCAAATTGGAGATTGATCTGAATCTGTGATGTTTCCTGCTGACCAGGTACTACGTGCATGAGACCTATTTAAAAGTTTGTAAAATTTGTGTTCTATTTTAATTATTGAAAAAAAAATGAAAAAAAATGAAATGAAAAAAAATGAGTGAGAGAAGTCTTTGGTAATTAGACATATGTCCGGTGATGACATTGTTTGCTGTAGGGAGAAACCCTAGAAACGATAAGTGCGAGACGTGCTCTCGTCCGGTATCCTGAATGGATTGATCTCAGTTAGACTCACAAGCACTTGATTACAGAATCCTAGCAGTAGAAGCCTGAGTAGTTATCGAGGTGACTAGTTGAAGAGATGATGTATTAGTGAATGACCGTTTGCCTGGGTGTCCACACTTTTTTACTGATGCTATGATATATGATATGGTTGGAAATAAAGATAAAAGTCTCTGAAAAGAAAATATGAAAGAAAAAAATAGACCGCCTATAACCGATAAGCGTGAAGCTACCCATGGGCGAGTATTAGGACCACCATGAGGAGAAATGCTACCTTAAAGGGTAGGTGCGTCAGAAAAAGAAAAGAAAAAAAGAAAAAAAAATAATGAAAAGAAATAGACAAAAGAAAAAAAATGAAAACCATATCATGTTGAGTATGCTGAAGTAATCACAGAATGTGATTAAGACATCCAGGTTGGTTAGACCCACTGGTTCGATTCTCTAAAACGAAATCACCAAGTTGGCTTACTTAATGACTAAGCTGCGAAAGAGCCCTGACACACACACACGAGGAGTCTAACTCAGATCACCCATTCAGACAATCGAAATTGAGTGTATCAAGTACTTTGAAGGTTCTATGGTTTCGACACGAAGCATTCGTTGAGGACGAAAATATGTTTAGCTATTAAGATTGTCTCGAGGAGGGCAATATAGTATGTTGAAGTAAATCATTCACATCAGTATCAACCTTTTTTTTTTTGAGTATGGAACTCTGCAGGTTGAGGCCCACATCTCTATCAGTCTTTACCGAGTATGGCACTCTGGGGGCGAGGCCCACATCATTATCAGTCCTTGCCGGGTATGGCACTCTGCGGGTTGAGGCCCACATCACTATCATTCTTTGCCGGATATGGCACTCTGGAGGCGAGGCCAACACAGTATCAGTTTTTCCGGGTATGGTACTCTTGGGGGGCGAGGCCCACATCTTTATCAGGATCAGTCCGTCCGGGTATGGCACTATGGGGGCGAGGCCTACATCTTTGTCAGAATCAGTTTTGTCGAGTGCGACACTTCAAGTATGGAGATACAGTATCAGTTTTGACGGGTATGGAAATCCGAGAATGGATTAGACTCCGAGAAAGCACAAACCGAGAATCGAATGCGGTTCGGGAATGGACCATACCATACAGTACAGTTCGGGAATGGGCCATTACATCAGCATCAGTATCAGTTTTGGGGCGAGGCCCACATCAATATCAGTCTGGGGACGAGGCCCATATCAATATCAATCCGGGGCGAGGCCTACATCAATATAAGCTTAGGGATGAGTCACAGGGCGAGGCCCACACTAGTATCAGTTTGGGGCGAGGCCCACACATTATCAGATTTGAGGATGCGTCATAGGGGCGACGCCCACATCGTTATCAGCAGTTTGGGGATGAGTCCCAGGGTCAAGGCCCACATCTACATCAGTAACAGTTTTGGGGATGCGTCCCAGGGTCGAGGCCCACATTATATCAGTAGTTATGGGGATGCGTCCCAGGGTTGTAACCCACTTTATCAGTATCAGTTTGGGCGAGGCCCACATCAGCATCAATCTGGGGGCGAAGCCCATATTAGTATCAGTTTGGGGCGAGGCCCACATCAGTATCATTCGGGGGCGAGGCCCACATCAGTATCATTCTGGGGTGAGGCCCATATCAGTATCAGTTCGGGCGAGGCCCATATCAGTATCAGTCGGGGGCGAGGCCCATATTCGTATCAGTTTGGGGCGAGGCCCACATCAGTATCATTCTGGGGGCGAGGCCCAAATCAATATCAGTTGGGGCGAGGCACATATCAGTATTAGTCGGGGGCGAGGCCCACATCAGTGTCAGTCTGGGGGCGAGGCCCATATCAGTATCAGTTTGGGCAAGGCCCATATCAGTATCAGTTTGGGGCGAGGCCAATATCAGTATCAGTTCGAGGGCGAGGTCCCTATTGTCAGCGGTGTTGGGTCGAGGTGCCCAGGGTCGAGGTGCCCCCGTTGTCCGTTGTAGTTCCGGGTCGAGGTGCCCAGGGTCGACGTGCCCACTACATCATTAGTTCGAGGGCGAGGTCCCTATTGTCAGCGGTGTTGGGTCGAGGTGCCCCCGTTATCAGTTGTAGTTCCAAGTCGAGGTGCCCAGGGTCGAGGTGCCCACTACATCATCAGTTCGAGGGCGAGGTCCCTATTGTCAGCGGTGTTGGGTCGAGGTGCCCCCGTTGTCAGTTGTAGTTCCGGGTCGAGGTGCCCAGGGTCGAGGTGCCCACAACATCATCAGTTCAAGGGTCGAGGTGCCCCCGTTGTCGGTTGCAGTTCCGGGATGCGTCCCAGGGTCGAGGGCCCACTGCATCATCATCACAGTTCACATTCGGTGGTTCGGGAACAAAGTCCAGAGGTCGGGGCACCTCGCCATCATATCAATTCAGTTCGAAGCAGCAGGTAAGTCAGGTGGCAGCTGGCGAGCCAGGTAAGTAGAAATGCATTGCACGAACTTTGATAAGACTGTCATTGTCACACACTGCACAGATCCCATCAAAGTGGGGGCGACTGTAGGCATTGTATTTTTGCATATCAGCCCAATGATGAGCCTCGAATGGAGGCACTACTTTTTAGTTGCGGAAATTGCGGAAAGTGGTCGTCGGAAGGGAAGGGTCAAGAATTGACTGTTTTTATTGAATTTGGTTTGCTTGTTCAAGCTTCGGGTTCGCTCGTTCGGTCTCAATTTTAAATTTATCATCGGCCCGGTTCACAAACACACACCCATGCCGTATCCATAAAACAACCCATGTCATCCCTCTCCCTCTGACATCTCTCGGCAATCATCAAAGCAAACCATAGGGGTCTGTTTCTTTCTCTCAGCAACAAACACAAAATGCCAAGCCTCCCACGTGAACAAACCAAAACCAAACACAAATTACCATACACCCAAACACTAACAACCAAAGACCACCCATGCAAACCCAAATGAACCCATCCCCACGTGAGTGATCTCCAAACCAAGTACCCCACACGCCCATCACCGAATCTCCTCCATTATCTCCTTAACATTCACGCCCCATCATCTCCATGATCTGGATCATTCAGCCCTCCTTGATGAGGTCACTGCCATGAAACCATGATAGAGGCAAGGACTTCAGGCACAAGGGAGAACCCATGCCATTTTCATCAGCCTTCACTTGCACCCAACTCAGCCCCGATCTTCTTCATCACTCTCGGCAGCCCCTATAACCATTAAACCTTCATGCTTCAACCCAGCCACTTAGCAGCCCTTCAACTCACGCATACGCCACTGCCTTCACCACCTCATGAACACAACCCACAACGCCTTTTGAACTCCATCAGCCCTCACACTTACCGTAAAAACCTTGACTCACTTTGCCACATAAAAGCCCTTTGAAATTCATCATCATCATCCACACGCACTTAACGGAAAACCATCACTGCTCCTTCATCATCTTCACGCACAACTGCCCACGCCCCTAGCTTCATCAACAAAATCAGCCACTACAGCCCTTCTCGGCTGCTGGACGTGAGACCCCCTCGGCTTTCTCTATCTTTTCACAAAACCATAAACCCTCCATCCCTCTCTAATCTATTGAGTCACTTATCCTCACTCACAAACTGCATGATATCAACACACGCACCAGCAGCTAACCTCTTCATTCTTTCATCACGCCTAACCCTAACACACTCACGTACGCGTCCCTCACCATGCATGAATAAAGGAAAGCCCTCCTTCACACCCACTGCCTCACGCACAAACTCACACTCAAAGTCCCCCACTCACTAACCCTCAACGACGCCACACAGCAACGATGAACTCAAAGCTTCAGTAGCTTCACACCCTTAACGCCCCTCACATTGCCACGTTCAAGCCTAAACCACGCCAAATCACATACTGCCCCTTCCACAAACTGCATCTCCACGCATAAGCCCCTCATCTGCGTATTTGGCCCTTCAACTCACGTACACGCCCATGCCCTCTGCCAACACGTAACCTTCATCAACAAAACATCACTCAGCCACCTAGCCTTGACTGCCACCTAGAGTCACTCACGTAACAGCAAGACCCTCGATCCACCAAGCAGATCATCTATTCACACATTAATCAACGCACCTTCATTGACCAAGAGTAATCAGCCCACCACACGGAAATTCAACCCACCAAATAACAGAAACCCTAACCTATAACACTGCCGAGCCATCTGACCTTGAACAAACCCTTGATCTTCATCATCAACTCGGCTGGACCACTTTCATCACTACCGAACCAAGGGACTCCAACATCAATCATCAAACCTCTCTGCATCATCACCTTGAAACCAAACTGCACACTACCGAGCCATCTGACCCACGAACGTGCCATGACCTTCATCATCTTCGTGCACCAAGAGAGACACGCACTAGACTTGATTCACGTGGACAGCACCTCCGTTTGCCGAGCCTTTACTCACTTGAAACCACACTTCACCAGCCACTGTCTTGCCCTTAATGCAACAAACAGCGCACCACTGCCCCTAACATGCGAAGCTACTCACGATCACACCCTCATTTAAATAACTACACAGCCCACTCGCCACTTCAACCATGAAACTGTGACCCTAAACTCCCTTACCTGCACCCTGTCCACGCCATTAGCCTCAACTTCACAGCTCCATAAAAGCAACCAACCCTAGCCAACAGTCCACTGTCACCGTGAAGAACCCTAGCCACTGCCCCTAACGTGCACGCACACACAGCCCACGTGAAACACCCCACATGCACGTCCATAAACCGCCCATGTCCCTTGTTATTTCGTGTAAACACATGCATGTTAAAACCCACGTAAATAGCCGCTCGTGACTGCCCTCCAAACCCATGTAAAAATCACCCCAAAACCGTGACCAAAATGATCCAAAATAACCCAAGAGAGAGAATAAAAATGACGAGTGAAAATAACGAGTGAAACAGCAGAAACAGCAGACCAGTGAAAATAGCAAAACGATATCCCTTCCGGCACCGTGGAACGCACTCCCGGAAAGCGACTAAAAAAGGTAAGACCTGAGGGCACCCTTTTATCTTATTTCCGTTATTTATTTTCTAAGCATGATGTAGTCGTTTAAGTTTATTATTGTATTTGAGCATGATTAGGATGTTTAATATGTTATAGTTTTATGCATGACTAGTTGGTTGTGCTTGAGCATGATTTAATTGTTTAGTATGATATTTATTTTTTTATGCTTGATTAGGTTGCTAAGCATGATGTTGTTATGCATGGTTAATAAGTTGTTCTTAAGCATGTTGTGTAGACTTGGTTAATATTGCACAAATCCATTCATTACAAACGACATAAGTAAGGGACCATTCCGAACCCAACAGTTTGAGGTCTTCCCTTGCGAGGGGTGAGTGCGGCCCTAAATCTCATTTTCCCGGTTCACACCGGGTGGCGACTCCATTTTATTTCTCCGGTTTAGTCCCCCGCGGGCTACTCCGTACTCCCTACCGGGCCGCGAGCCCGGAACAGCGTCTTCCAGTTTTTGTGTCCTACACTTGTTTTTAAGCATGATTTAGTCGTTAGTATGTTATTTCTTTATGCATGATTTAGTTATTTGCTTTCGCATTAGGAATTTAATTTACTTTTATTTTTAGGTCGTTATTTTTTTTTTTTTTGATAATTCAATATGCTCATGAGATTATTGTGTGTTATTGTGTGTTTGTCCTTATTCCGACTAACTTTTATGCATGCAAACTTAGATATAGGTAGTATGCAAACTTAGATGTAGGTTGTTGCGTAGACTCGGTTATATTATTACATAAATCCATTCATTACAAGTGGCATAAGTAAGGGACCATTCCGAACCCAACGGTTTGAGGTGTTCCCTTACGAGGGGTGAGTGCGGCCTTAAATCATTTTCCCATTTCACACAGGGTGGCGACTCCATGTTATTTCTCTGGTTTTGTTCCCTCGTGGGCTACTCCGTACCCCCGACTAGGCCGCGAGCCTAGAACAGCGTCACTGATTTCTGTGTCCTACATAATCCTTTTGAAAGAATAGTCTCAAAAGAACCATCATGATGTAGGAAATGATTTCCTTGCGCAGCGGAAACGGTTTAAGCACACAGATCAGACTTGAAAAATTTTCGTGCGCCTCTTCTATAATTACTGAATGCTACTGCCATACCCACTGAAATTTTGCTTCAGTTTTAGACAAAATTCCAGTCCCGAAACAGTCCCTGAACTGCCGAACAAAAATTGGACTGTTTGGGACCCGATATGCTCATAGTGCACTGCTAAAACAGCCCCTGAAAAGCACAGACAATGATGTGTTTTGGTTCTGATTTTTGACTTCAAAACAACCCCAACACAGCCCCAAAACACCACAAAATATTCCCCAATAAAACTGGATTAAAACGAAACCAAAACAAGTTCCGTTTCACCAAGCAAAGGGGCGGCATTGAGCAAAAATAATGCTCACTGTCGTGAACCACAAGAAAGAGATGAAGATGAAGATGTCTTCGAAACCACAAAGTCTTCCTAACTATATATTAAAAGTTAATTTGTAATTATTAAAACTACATATTAACTTTTAATATATAGTCACTAGTGTGACAAAATGATATTATTAATCATATTAATAATAATTTGTGAGTATATAATTGGACTATCCAATTATACTAAATCCGCTATAGTAAATCTAGCTAGCATGGGGACCAAATGGACCTACGGTTCCGAGCTCCAATAATCTCGAAATATTAATTAAGCTCTTAATTAAATATTCCTAATTATTAACTTCGGGTTATTCCACTAAAAACCTGAAGTTGCACTCTCATTGCCGCAGATGATATTGTAGAACACAGAAATCGGTGATGTTGTTCCAAGCTCGCGGCCCGGTTGGGAGTACGGAGTAGTCCACGGGGGAACTAAATCGGAGAAATAATGGAGTCGCCACCCGGTGTGAACCGGGAAAATGATTTAAGGCCGCACTCACCCCTCGCAAGGGAAGACCTCAAACCGTTGGGTTCAGAATGGTCCCTTACTTATGCCACTTGTAATGAAATAATTTGTGCAATAACTTAATCGAATCTACGCAACATATATATTCAAAGATAACCTATATCTAGTTCGCATGCTTTAAAAGTAAATCATCATAACGGCAAACACACGATAACACATAATAATCTCATGAGCATATTGAATTATCGAACACGAAAAAAATAAATAACAACCTAAACATAAATGTAAATTAAATTCCTAATGCGAAAGCAAATAACTAAATCATGCATAAAGAAATAACATGCTAAAGACTAAATCGTGCTTAAAAATAAATAACTTACTAACAACTAAATCATGCTCAAACACAAGGTTGGATGAAACGAAATATGTGTGTCTCTCAAGCGGTACGTGGCATTGTATCCCAAGTACAAACCGCACTACCGTCTATTTAGATTCGGCTACGGATCATGTCTACGAACTCCATGTCTATGTAAAATGTTCCCAACTACACAACAGACCATGCCTCCAAAATACATAGGTATTGGTCGGTACTGCTACATCAACCTTACCTTTGTAAATTAAAGGACATAGCCTGCAATGCAGGAGTTCGTAGTACACTCAAGATTAAGATAAATCCATATATGACCATCTAGTAGATCGAAATGACTTTCTTTGTTTAACGGATGTTATAAGAATGTCATTTTCATCTAGGTCCAGTCCTATATGATCACATCATACACGGTGTCTCCATTCTCATGTCTCTACATGGACGATCCCGGATCAAGGTCGCCATACAAATATAGAATGGACTGCAGCTATAGATAAACCATAAAAAAATATCTTCTTTGTTTGCTCTCTATGGACTATTTAAGATTACTAACTTCAGACTTAAATCCTCTTGTGTATGACACTCATACACTAAGTCTGAAGGCACATAAGTAATCTAGAGTGTTCAAGATAATTTATAATATGCGAAAATTAAACAAACACTTTGATAAATGAATAATGCATCATTTTATTTCAAAACACATAAAGCCGTTTACATTACATGTACATCTAGGGCATACATCCCAACACATGACCTATAGATCCTGATACTAACTTATCAAAAGGCAAAGAAACATCATCCTTTAACACTCCATTACCTTTATGCTTCCTAGAGATTGTCACCCATTCCACATCATTCACCATTTTAGAATTCATACTAACTGAAGATTTTGTAGATTTTGGCACCCAGATTGCAGTAGGCTTGCTCTCATCTTCCTTTGTCGCACTCCTAGGACAAGTACCCAAAGTGTGGCCGAAAACCCCACATGAAGAACACTTCGTATGGACCCACTCAAATTCTGCCCGAACCTGAATCCACATACCATTAGAGCACTAAAAATCAAAGTCTTCAACCAATTCATCCATTGCATCAATTTCAACACAGACTCGAGCATAACTCAACCTTGTACGAGTAAGAGTAATATGGTCTGCATGAAGAGGGCATCCAACCGTACTAGCCACAAAACTATGCCCCTTAGAAGTCCAAAACTCAAAAGGAACATTGTAAAGACAACCTAAACCGAAACCTTATAAACATCTTCTTTAGCAAGAGGCAAAATCGGTTGCCATTGTTTGAGAATCAATGGCTGATTGGCCATATGCCATGGACTGCGCTCCATAACTATACAAGCATCTTGGAAGTTCACAAATCTAAAGAAAAAAACCATTGTCCGAGGACAACACCTCACGCAAACCATATATGCCCCAAATCTTACGAGCAATCGAATCAACTACTTTAAAGGGAAGCTTTTTACCAACAAAGTGGCCGACCAAAGTAGTTTTCCAAGCTACACTACCTTCTTCCGCAATATCCACAAAGGGCCAAACCTTGATTTGGCCATCAATCTTATTCGGTTTAATAAATTAGAGTGTAACAGAAAGTGGAGAGTGCACACTTCTATCAGCATCAATAGAACCATTCAATAAATTGACGTAACTAGGAGCATCTTCCACACTAGAACCATAAGACCTCAGCTGATTATGATCCAACTTCATTGTCACTGTCTTGCCAGCAAAACCCTACTGACCAAATCATTCCCCAACCTATTCAACTCCTCATCGGCAACACCACTGAAAGCATCCATGTTCCAGTTCACATTTGTCTGACCCACCTCCAAACTACCACCGTTCAAAACAGAAACAGCAGAACTACTACTCGAACCACCGTTCAAAACAGAAACAGCAGAACCATCGTTTAAAACAAAAACAACATAATTACTATAAGAGTTTGTATATCAAATAATGATAGTAATCTCACAATGGAAATGTAAAGGGAATATAGAAAGTTTATAAGTGGACTGTGCACACTTATATTAAATTGGAATTATAAGGCTTGGGCTTGGGCTTGGGCTTTGATGTATGGTTGGCATGGTAGTTAATATATATATATTTAATATATATTAATTAGTCAAAAGATGAGTCTTGGGCCTTGGGGATCTTGGGCTCTTGTGATTAATAGTCTCCCTGAAAAACGTTTTTGGTTTTTGTTTATTTTGGATTTAAATTTTAGTTTAAATCAAAAGAACACAACTCTTCAGTTCAACTGAAAAGACATCAACATTGCATCAACACTAACTGTTTCTAACTGTCTCTATAAATAGAACAGTATGTATTCGAAGTGGGTACTTTTCTATTAAAAAAGTGCATATTACATCTGATCTTTGGAAAAACGAAATACAAAAAGATATCAAGTAGATTCGTCAGGGGTCATTTTCCAGTGCAGAAATTCGACTTACAGATTGTTGAATCCTGGTGGCAGACGTCCAAAGAACTACAACACAAATGGTATGGGCGAAATTCTGCTATAGGACATAGCATTAACGCTAGCCTCAATCTTCAAGTCCGTGTATTTATAAATTTTGATTACTTGAATTGTAAGTTTTTGTCTTTGGTTTGGTTTGTAATTTTGTTTATAAGTTTCTGATATTGTTTATTAATTTTCTGTTTCAATAAAATTATTACATTCGTTGATTGTTTCATTAACAATCTCTAGCATAATTTTCAATGAAATAATCTGCGAATGTTGTGAAGCCTCATATTGAGAAACCAGACAAGTTCAAAGGACTTGATTTCAAATAATGGCAACAGAAGATGTTGCTTTATCTAACAACATTGAACCTTGCACATGTCGTCAAGGAAGAATGCCATGTGGCAGAGGGAGATAACATTCATGCAGAAAAACTCAATGCAATTGATGCATGGAAACACATTGAGTTTTTATGTAGGAATTATATTCTGAATAGTCTTGATGACTCTTTGTATGAAGTATACAGATCTTATAAGACTGTCAATGATCTGTGGGAATCCCTGGAGAATAAATATAAGATCGAGGATGCTGGTTCAAAGAAATTTATTGTTGGGAAATTTCTAAAGTACCAAATGGTGGATTCAAAAACTGTTGTCAACCAAGTGGAAGAATTACAGATTCTTATCCATGAACTTGCGGCCGAAGGCATGACTCTACCGGTACAGTTTGCTGTCGGTTCTGTGATAGAAAAATTGCTTCAATCTTGGAATGATTTCAAGATACATTTGAAGCATAAAAAGACTGATATGTCAATGGAGGATTTGGTTCTCAAACTGAGGTGCAAGAAGATCACCGTAAGAGTGAAGGGCTGAATGTCCCA
Source organism: Zanthoxylum bungeanum (assembly GCA_019454045.1). Classification (NCBI taxonomy): domain Eukaryota; kingdom Viridiplantae; phylum Streptophyta; class Magnoliopsida; order Sapindales; family Rutaceae; genus Zanthoxylum; species Zanthoxylum bungeanum. The sequence continues at coordinate 9,781 of SKCR01008880.1, read as the reverse complement.
GAATTTGAAGCCAAGGCAAATGTCATTGAGAGTGGATGGGTGTCAAAGCCTAAGTCTCAAAACCAGAAGAATAAATGGAACAATAAAGGGAAGGATAAAACTCAGAAAGTTCTTGCTCCAAAAGGGAAGAATTTCCAGGGAATTAAAGGTGTTTGTTGGGTGTGGAAAAATTAGACATCGAGCATTAGACTGCCGCCACAAGAAAGGAAATTCGGGTCCAAATGATAATAACAGCAACAAACAAGCAAATATTGTTAAGGAATAATTTGTTGGTATTGTTGTTTCTGAAGTGAATTTACTGACTGACAGTAAGGATTGGTGGGTGGATACTGGTGCAACAAGACATATTTGTGGAAACAGAAATATGTTTGTTACCTACACTCCTAACAATAGCGATGAAAAGTTATATATGGGCAATGCAACTGCTGCAACTGTTGCTGGAAAAGGGAAAGTGGTTCTAAAATTCACTTCCGGGAAAGAACTTGCCCTTATGGATGTACTCCATATCCCTGAAATTACTAAGAATCTTGTTTCTGGTCCTGTATTAAACAAGAAGGGTTTCAAACTTGTATTTGAGTCTGACAAATTTGTTCGGGGGAATATTTGTAAGAAATGGCTACCTCTCTGAAGGGCTCTTTAAACTCAATGTAATTGCTGATGATGTTATTAATAAAATAAATAAGGCTTCTATTTACTTGCTTGAATCTTCTAAATTATGGCATGCTAAACTAGGTCACATTAACTTTAAATGTATGCATAGAATGGTCAATCTTGGCTTATTGCCTAATTGTACAAAAGATAATATGCATAAATGTGAAACATGTGTTGAATCAAAGTTTGCTAGCAAGTCATATAAATCTGTGACTAAGAGATCAAATGAATTATTAGAATTAATTCATACAGATTTTGGTGATTTTAAATCAATACCAAGTCGTGGTGGAAAGAATTACTACATCACTTTTATAGATTATAGTAGTAGATACTGTTATGTATATTTGATACATAGCAAATATGAGTCATTGAATATGTTTAAGACATATAAAGGTGAGGTGGAAAATCAGTTAGACAAGAAAATCAAAATATTGTGATCTGATAGAGGCGGAGAATATGAATCTAATGCCTTTGCAGAATTTTGTGCTTCTAATGGAATAATTCATCAAACAACAGCACCCTACACTCCACAACAGAATGGGGTAGCTGAATGGGAAAATATAACTCTAAAGAATATGATGAATTTAATGCTTAACAGTTCTGGTTTACCACTTAATATGTGGGGTGAAGCGTTACTTACAGCTAACACCATCTTAAATAGAATTCCACCAAAGAAGAGTGATCAATCTACATATGAAAAATGGAAGAAAAGGCTACCGGCATACAAAATCCTGAAAATGTGGGGTTGCCTAGCAAAGGTTCAAGTTCCCTTGCCTAAAAGAGTTAAACTTGGACCTAAAACCATTGATTGTGTATTTATTGGATATGCCAATAATAGTGCAGCATATCGATTTCTAGTAATCAAATCTGGAATTTCGGATATCCAAGTAAATACAATTATTGAGTCTAATAATGCTGAATGGTTTGAGCATATATTTCCTTATAAGGATAGACTTGATAAAAATAAACGGAAAATGCCTGAATTTAATCAAGAGAATGAGGATGATGTTGCCTCTTCGTCTGGTGTTCAAAACAAAGATTTGGAACCAAATAAATCAACTCTCTAAGAGAAAGATTTAGAACTTAGAAGAGGAAAAAGAATCAATGTAGCAAAGAATATGGACCTCATTTTTTAACCTTTCTCACTGAAGCTGAACCTCATACATATCAAGAGGCCATAACTTCGTCTAAATCTGTTTATTGGCAAGAAGCAATAAATAGCGAAGTAGAGTCCATTCTACAAAACCATACGTGGGAGTTTTGTAGACTTACCATCCGGTTGCAAACCGATTGGTTACAAATGGATTTTCAAAAAGAAATTGAAGCCTGATGGTACAATTGATAAATACAAAGCTCGTTTGGTAGCTAAAGGATACTGTCAAAAACAATGACTTGATTTCTTTGACACATACTCACCAGTAACCAGAATAACATCTATAAGGATGTTAATAGCGATTGCAGCAATTTATAATTTGGAAATACATCAAATGGATGTAAAAACTGCATTTTTATATGGTGAGTTGGATGAAGAAATTTATATGGAACAACCTGAAGGGTTTATAGTAAAAGGGCAAAAGAAAAAAGTGTGTAAACTTGTGAAGTCACTTTGTGGACTTAAACAAGGGCCCAAACAATGGCATGAGAAATTTGATCATACAATGTTATCACATGGATTTCAGATCAATGAATGTGATAAATGCGTTTACATCAAGAAAATGAATAATGATTCATTTGTCATTGTATGTTTATATGTTGATGATATGCTCATCATGGGACCAAATTTAAGTGTCATAAACTCCACGAAGAAAATATTGAATTCGAACTTTGATATGAAAGACATGGGAAAAGTTGATGTTATCTTAGGAATTCGAATTCAAAGAAGTAGTGATGGTTATATTCTAAGCCAATCCCACTACGTGGAAGCAATTCTTCGGAAAACATCACGAATTGTACTAGACTAGACATTGCCTACTTTGTGAACAGATTGGCAAGATATACGAGTAATCCTTCAAATGATCATTGGGATGCTTTAGTTGGAGTATTGAGATATCTTAAATACTCATTGAAGTATGGTTTACACTATACAAAATATCCACCAGTTTTGGAAGGATATAGTGATGCCAATTGGATTTCGAATGATACAATAAAAGCAACAAGTGGATATGTGTTTACACTTGGTGGAGCTGCAGTATCATGGAAATCACAAAAACAAACGTGTATAGCACGTTCAACAATGGGATCAGAATTCATAGCCTTGGATAAAGCTGCTGAAGAAGCGGAATGGCTAAAGAATTTCTTGGAAGATATTCCAATGTGGCCTCAACCTGTGACGGCCATATGTGTGCACTGTGACTGCATGGCTGCTATTGGGAGAGCAAAAAGCCATATATATAATGGGAAGTCAAGGCACATAAGACGAAGACATAACACTATAAAACATATGCTCTCGACTGTCATTATTTCCATTGATTTTGTAAACACAAAGGAGAATATTGCAGATCAATTAACAAATGGTATACCAAAGGAGCAAGTGTTATATTTATCGAGGGGAATGGGCTTAAAGCCAGCACAATGAGAAGTAACTTAGCGGAAACCCAACCTAGCAATTTGGTAAATCAAAGTCTAGGTTCAATGTGGAAAACTAGTTGGGTGAAACTCAAGTAATAGAGCATAACAAACTGTTCATTCCTATGATAATAGAGGTTATGTTGTTTATGATGATAAGGATGAATGATTGATCATTCTTAATGACAAATTAGTATTATGCGATACTTATAAATTTTGTGTCACCTATATAGGAGTAATGTGGGGTCGCATTTATGAGAATTAAATGGCTAAATTCTCTAAATCTCCTATGAATCCAGGATTGTTCAGGACCAAAATGAACACATCCGTATGAATTGAAAGATGTCGAAATTGAATATGTGTGATACTTATTGCCTAGATTTACAAAATATGATGAACAGTTCAATCTCTCTTATACACACTGACTCATTGGTAAATCCAATAAGTATTTACTAAGGAATGTTCAAGTCCAAAAGATACCTCTTCTGATGCATATCAATTTTAAGTTTTCTTCAGATCATGTTATGTACAGTATCGCCACTATTTGTTATACAAATGTGAGGTATTGTAAGAGTTTGTATATCAAATAGTGATAGTAATCTCACATTGGAAATGTAAAGGGAATATAGAAAGTTTATAAGTGGACTTTGCACACTTATATTAAATTGGAATTATAAGGCTTGGGCTTGGGCTTGGGCTTGGGCTTTGATGTATGGCTTGGATATATGGTTGGCATGGTAGTTAATATATATATTAATTAGTCAAAAGATGGGCCTTGGGGCTCTTGGGCTCTTGTGATTAATAGCCTCCCTGAAAAACGTTTTTGGTTTTTGTTTATTTTGGATTTAAATTTTAGTTTAAATCAAAAGAACACAACCCTTCAGTTCAACTGAAAAGACATCAACACTGCATCAATACTACATGTTTCTAACTGTCTCTATAAATAGAACAGCATGTATTCGAAGTGGGTACTTTTCTATGAAAAACGTCCATATTATATCTGATCTTTGGAAAAACGAAATACAAAAAGATATCAAGTAGATTAGCCAGGAGTCGTTTTCCAGTGCAGAAATTCGACTTACAGATTGTTGAATCCTAGTGGCAGACGTCCAAAGAACTACAGCACAAAGAGTAGGGGCGAAATTCTGCTATAGGACATAGCATTAACGCTAGCCTCAATCTTCAAGTCAGTGTATTTATAAATTTTGATTACTTGAATTGTAAGTTTTTGTCTTTGTTTTGGTTTGTAATTTTGTTTATAAGTTTCTGAAATTGTTTATAAAGTTTTTATTTAAATAAAATTATTACATTCGTTGATTGTTTCATTAACAACTACTACTAGAACCGTGGGAACTACCACCACAAATCAAGCTTCCATTCCAGTCAACACCAGACTCCGACCCAATCTTCTCAAAATAGGAACTCTGATAAGCCAATGGCCTTAAAGCCGTGTCCAAAACACTCCCAGACGGGCAAAAGTTCCCCAAGGGAAACACAATAGAAGGAGGAGAACATGTAGAGCTTACCTTACTGCTCAGACCAGAATGAGCCACCGAATGCGAGGAGACCGGTCCGGGTACCGAAGAAACGTGACCCTGCAAGACTGTAAAAGTAAACCGGAGGGGCTGAAAGAGCTCGACCCAAGACTTCCAAGAGCGGGCCTGATACTCGCCTGACCCGATTCAGATCCAGAATGGCAAGATCTGGATTTTGTAGGCGAAGAGGTAGAGGGGATAATAGGTGCTGTAGCGGGCCCCTCTAGAGGAGAACGGACCAGCGCCACTGGCGAGCCCAGACGGAGAGCACAAAGGTCGGTTTTGTTTGCATCGCAACCCAAAGTCTCGTCAAAAACAGACGGGAGAAGGGATCTCAACTCGGTCAAACTGGGATTAACCTTCGACATTAAGGGAGAGAAAAGATAAGAGAAAGGAATGAAGACAGTGGGTAGAAGGGGATGAGGTGAAGAGCGATGAAAGAGAATCACATGATTAAAATCACCAAGGGAAGAAGAACGACGAAAATCGCAAAGGGGAAGACGAGAGCATTTTTAGGTTTTTTGTGGCATCTTGATAGATGACTTAATTTTTTTAGGGTCTGTTTGGTTCAACGAAGGGAAGGGGAGGGGAGGGGAGGGATTTTAATAGAGGGGATGAGAGAGATTTTAATTAAATATATGTTTGGTTCAAATGAGGGGAGGAGATGGGAGGATATGGTTTTTAATTAGATATATGTTTGGTTCGAGAAGGGAGATGAGGAATTTTAAAACTAATTTACTATTTTATCCTTATAAACTTGTTATAAATAAAATTAAAACAATATAAATAGGGATAATTTAGTCATTGCATTTAAAATTTTAATTCATCACTTTCTCTCCCCTCCAAAACCCCATACTTTTGGAGGGGAACTAAAATTGGCTTAGGAGGGATTTTGCTCCTCTCCCCTCCCCTCCCCTTCAAAAAATTAAATCAAACAAATATAATTTAAAATAATCTCTCATCTCCTCTCTCTTCCCCTCCAAAACCCCCCAACCAAACACACTCTTAAGGGTTATGCGAACGAATGTCTTTTGGACATTCATTATAATTTATAGAAAATGAAAAAAATTATTAAAATATTAATGATTTTTTTTTATCAAAAATTTCATAAATTAGATAATTATTGAGTTCCCTTAATACACCCATTAGCAATTTTTTTTTTTTTTTTAAAAAAAAAATTCAATTGAAACTCTCTTTTCGGACGTCGTCGCTTTTGACATTTCGTTGGTCAATGTTAGTTTCTGAAATTATTAAAAATATATTACCATAAAGATAATCCAACCCGCACCGTCCATAACAACGGTGAGGATATTAATAAATTCAGACAGGCAGTAAAATGTCTTAGCCACGTAATCTGACAGGTCAGGAGAGATATATTATAGATAGATTTTGGATTCACATAAAGACAGCGGCCATAGATCAGATAGCAAAGGAGAAAATAAAAGAGAGAGATTTTCAGATTTGTTCCTTCATTTTAGATTTGTTATTTCCGTATTTTGATTGGTGGATTAGAACAATGGTGGGTTCAAAAGCCACAGATCACAATCCTCATCAAATGGACGATGGTGATGGAGAAGGAAAGGAGCCTCCTTCTACTGGGGCTGCATGCTCGATTTGCCTTGATTTGGTATCTGATAACGGTGTCAGATCCAGAGCTAAGCTCCATTGTGGACACGAGTTTCATCTCGGTATGTCTTAAATTTGTTCGCTGCTATTTAATTTCAGTTTTGGAAACTTGGGTGATTTTTTAAAACCATTTTGATTGTTGCATGGCTTAGATTTTCCATTGTTTTTGCATGTTAATGAAGTTGAAGTTCACTTTTCTGACATGAATTAGGGATGGAAATGAAATCTTTTTCAAATAGTGATAATTAATTGATGTAAAATTGAAATCTTGTGAAGGTGCTCGTTAAGTTCTTGTGAGAGGATTTTTTTATTTTTTTATTTTCTTATTTTTTTTATTTTTTTATTTTTTTATTTTTTTGCTTTGTTAAATGTTCTGGTCATGTTTGCAAATGGTGTGAGTTGATGGTAATATGGGCAGTCGTGGTGCATGAATGTATAGTTATTTGTACGTGTTAGGAAATATAATCTCTAATATATTTACATGTTTGTCCTCTTAGGATCTAACTATACATGTATTACTAGTCCTATATTTATTTACATGCTAATTGAAATAAATCTATACTAACCACAACACAATTGCATACCTTTTAAGCTTGTAGAGACCTCTTAATAAAACTTAATTGATTGCTTAACTCAATAAGCAAATGGTCTTATTTATAGGAGGGAAACCAAGTCACTATTAGCTCACATGCATGGATTACTATTAATCCTTGATTACTATTTAATCACATGCATTGATTACTATGTAATCACATGTATTTGGATGCATAATGACTTTCTCTAACCCTTCCAAAAATGTTACCATCATGGGTGTACCATATGTTCCCCATTTAACATTTTACTAATTGCTGTCACTTAACAACTCTTGTTGTTACTTAATTATTTGATTAACAACTCTTGTTGTTTACTTAGTAATGAAATCATTACTAATTGTTGTTATTTAACAACACCACATAATTAACTTAATAATTTCCAGCATGAAATTATTACTAATTGTTGTTATTTAACAACACCAAATAATTAACTTAATAATTTCATGGAAATTATTACTAATTGTTGTTATTTAACAACACCAAATAATTAACAATAATTGATTTCCAACATCTCTCACTCATACATGATGGGATCAACAATTTTGATTATCTCTACAAGTAGACCCGGCCGGCGGTTCGGTTCCGGTTCGGAACCGAACCGAACCGGCCGGTTCCCGGTTCCACACTTAAGTGGAACCGGAACCGTAAACCGAACCGGAACCGAACCGGTCGATTCCGGTTCGGTTCGGTTCCCCTTTTGGTTTTTTTTTTTTTTTTAATAATAAATTATCGTAATGTTTTTTCAAACTATCACATCTTTTTTATAAAATTCTTTTAACATATAATCCTTTTTATAGCCAACTTTTGGCTAGTGTTTTCTTCATATAAGCGATGTGGGATATTTGTTACTTGGCTATTGTGTCCCACATCGCTTATATAAAGAAGTTTATAATCAAGAGTTGGTTATAAAAAGGAGATTTTTAAACCTCCTTAAAAATTGACTATTGTGCTCAAGGTTGCAATTTTAAACCTCATTATTATTAATAAAAAAAATTGAGATTTACTTGTGGAACCTTACGGTTCCAAGTAAATAATTTTTTTATTTTTTTTACTTTCGGTTCCAACCGGAATCGTACGGTTCTGGTTGGAACCACTGGAACCGTTCGGTTCCAGCGGTTCCAACCGGTTCGGTCAGGGTGAGAACCCTAACCGAACCAGTTAGGTTCCGGTTCGGTTCCGGAACCGGAACCGTCCGATTCCAACCGGTTCGGTTCTGGTTCCGAACCGGAACCTTGGCCGGGTCTATCTACAAGAATAATTCATACTTTGCAATTGTGTCGTGCGACCAGCATACTTCGAGAGCTCACTTGCTATACATCTGTTAGGAATATATAGCCGCTCGAAAAATGGATAGAACCATAGTGGATTATGTATGCAGTATCCTCGATCATTTATCACATTAAATCTCTCTCGATCTCTTTTCGAATGTAATATTTATTTTGTATTCACAATCATGTTTGATCACATAGAATAACATAATTGGTCGACTAGTGAATATAAGCTAATGTGATATTACTCATATAATGATCTTTCTCCTTTCTCGAATCTCTCAACTTTGATTCAATTCGCTTTTCCAGAGATGTTCTTTCAGATCGAATCTCTCATGATCTTTCAGCAACACTCCAAGATAGCGATCATCAAATCTAAGTCTTAAGAAGCAGACAAGAGTCTAAAGGGTACAATGTGAGATTGAAATAATCTCAAGGGTCTCACACAATATCAAGACTGAGATCTTTACTTGTATTACCCTCAATAGTCACAAATGTACACATGGTATGAAAACATGTGCTACGGTATTCTCTCTTTTCCCATGGAGCGCATGTCTCATAAAATACCGTATAGATTATAGTTCAGACAAACACAATGTCTAACTCATAACTGACATTAAGACAAGTAAGGTGAAACGAACTTATTCACCTTAGGTCATATCATAGAGAAAGTGACCTCATAACGACATTACTTAATTTTCAAGCTTGAGCTCTCTAAATTATCACTTCAGATAATTAGCTTAAAAATTTGTCTCATCTCCCATTAACACAAAGTAATGGAGGCGATTGCCCGTGTGAGAGGGCCAATCATTCACTTGTCCGACATACTTCTCATACTAACCAATAGTATATTTGTTTAAACATGTATCAATATAATAACATGTAAGCATTGAACACAAATATCAATGAGTATTAACATTAGTAAACATTATTTGGGAAAAAATACATATCATAATATGTAAGCACATTAACATCTACGCAATCCCTGAGTTTTTACATGTCTAACAAAGACATCTCTAGGAACAGGCTTGGTCAATGGATCTGCTACCATTTCTTGCGTAGAAATGTACTTCATGTTTACCTCTTCTCGTGCAACTATGTCTTTCACAAAGTTATATTTGGTATCTATATGTTTCGTTTTACAATGGAATTTTGGGTCTTTTGTGTAAGCTATCGCTGCTTCACTATCACAGTTAACTAATACTGGACCAAAAGCTTCATTTGACATACCCAAATGATCCAAGAACCTTTTCAACCACACAGCCTCTTGTACTGCTGATTAAAAGGCCACAAATTCAGCCTCCATTGTGGATAAGGCTATACAAGATTGTTTCTTACTGCTCCATGAAATGGCACCATTGTTTAGCAAGAAAACAAAACCGGAGGTAGATTTTCTTTCATCTAAATCTCCTCCCCAGTCAGCATCAGTATAGCCTCTCAATTGCAAATCATTTCCTTGATAACACAATGAGTAATCAGCTGTCCTTCTCAGATACCTAAATATTCTTTTAACTGCTTTCCAATGTGCTAGTCCTTGATTGGA